>JAVYIG010008072.1:0-85000 GCA_035222895.1 Strongylocentrotus droebachiensis
GATACTCTAGTGTGCTTTAAATTATCATAAAGGTTTAAGTCCACTTACTATAGCCTTATACTCAAAACAATTTCAAAGATGGCATCCGTTTTGTAATCGTAGATGGCCGACGAAAACTGAAATTAGCCATAAATCGTGACATATCCATATAAGAGATTGTTGTATCTATACCTAGGTTTCGGGGTCGACAAATCAATTTAGACTGTTTAAAATGTGTAGTAGCCGCCATAAAACCCGGTAACTCATGATGGCGTCTACAATTTATTGTAGCCAGTATTATAACATAAACCGGATTCGGTTACCTATTTACAAATACAGTTTTCAAGTGCAAAGTACATTTTAAGTGTAAAAATATTCATTGATGCACGAAAAATATGTTATAGCCTTTTAGAGAGCAATGTATCCAAGACGGCTGTGCTGCCATTGTGCAATTCAAAGTGGTTGCCTATTGCTATCCATTAGGTATCCCTCCCATAAATATAATATTAGTGTCTTTTCATTGGTTTCGAGATTTAAAACTCTATTCAAACAAGATCAAGTTGATATGTGTCAAGAATGATGGGCAGGAAAGCTGGAAAAATTTATAAAAACGGCCGACAAATTTAAATGATTGAAAGTGAGTAGCATCTTTATTTCACAAATGAGGATAGACTTGTTAGTTGTTAGTGTATTTTAGCGTTAAAATTTTACATTTGTAGGTGTTGTTAAGATATTCAATACTGTTTTCAAATGCGCGGTCCATCTTGAAGGATGGGGAACAATGTAAATCACATTTCATCTAAGGCTATATAGAATGTCCACCTCAATGACACATATTAATTATGTCTAGCATGCCAGCAGCCAAATTGTAGAGCACAGTAGCAACCATATTACAAAACTGTCTCGCGTAAAACTATGTGATTCTTTTTGTTTATCAATGAAAATCCATAACTCGAAAATACATTTATTTTTAATCTTCACAACTTCTTACTGTTAAAAAGAGAAAAGAAATCTGGTTATATAAATTATTAATTTGCTAATTTGGACACCATCATGGATTTCCAGGTTTTCTGGTGGCCATACCACATTTTAGTCAGCCTAAATGGATTTGTCGACCTCC
Organism: Strongylocentrotus droebachiensis; assembly: GCA_035222895.1. NCBI lineage: Eukaryota > Metazoa > Echinodermata > Echinoidea > Camarodonta > Strongylocentrotidae > Strongylocentrotus > Strongylocentrotus droebachiensis. Next base: position 1,100 of record JAVYIG010008072.1, read on the forward strand.
GAAACCTCCGTATAGACAACAAAATTACATCCCTAAATAGATATATCATGATTTATGGCTAATTTCAGTTTCCGGCGGCCATATTGGAATATAAAATTGCGGCCGCCTTTTATATTGTTTTGAGTATAAGGCAACTCTAAACACTGATTTCCAGTTTTCCTGGTAGCCATTACACATTGTTAGTAGTATGAATGGATTGTTTGACCCAGACCTAGGTATAGACCCAAAAATCACATCTACAAGATGGATATATCAATATTTATGACTATTTTCAGGTATTGTTGGCCATCTTGAACGTCATTTTGGAAATAACCACTTTCCGGGGGTCCGATTTTCTTAGATTTTGTGCCTGCTTTCAAACACTACCGGAAACCGTTGAGAAACCTGTTGTTCATCCTAACACCGTTTACCACATAATATCACCCATAGCAACCATCACATCCAGATGCCACTCTGATAAAATGACGTCTCCTACAAATTATCATTATTTTACTTCACCCTTTAAAAATTCATATTAACAAATATGCTACGTGTGCCGGACCTTGGAAGGCTCCTGGGCTAGAATAGGGACTTTTAGATTTGCACGCCGACATATAGTGGACTGCTACGTGATGACGTCATTTTAAGGCACCGCGCATGCGTCACGTCGTCTCCGTCGTCGACTATCATAATCGAGAACGCGTCCACCTTGATTTTCCTAAATCTAGAACGCCGTGCACTTGTTTTCACATAGTCGTGACGTCATTTCAAGCCTCAAGATGAATGATAAAAAAGTCAGAGATATAACTTTGTCTTTGACCAACAACAGTTTTCACGAACTGTGGTATATCATGGACCTACCATGGGTATATCTAGGTAGATTAAAATTCTTTGTCTTGAAATGTGAAAGTTTGATTGGTATGTTATAGCATCCTTATAAAGGTTTATAGCTTAGCCTTCGCACCGCGTACCGCCCAGCCGACTGGTGACGTGACAGTACGTGCGGAATCCCCTTTGAAATTTGGCGCGCCGTTCATGACTTCATCACGCTTACTTCCTGTCGACGTATATCCTCCAGTAAAATCTAAAAGATTTATATCTGTTGTCAACAGGGGCAGTTGACTACGCTGACACGCATGATCAGTGAACGTTCACGCCGTTCCCGTCCACTCAATCTAAAATTCCTAAACGTCTCCTCCTATACACCGCACCCTTATTTCGCATCCCCTCTTTTCATATTCAAATTAAACACCTTCGACTCAAACGCATGCCAGATAGTGTTCCCACGTATTGCCGTATAAACAACATTTGCCAGCTAGACGATGTAACGCTGGCAAATACATGTTGCAATTATTTTTGGTCAAACTCTATTCTGACCCGACTAAGTATTTGTATCTCAGGGGCGGATCTAGGGGCGGGTTTTAAGTCTTTAATTTAGGTGATCGTGGTAGTAAAGAAAGGTAGGGAGGTAGAATCATGATTGTTTGGGAGATGGTTCCCTTATAGGAAGCCGGAACCGGTCAAAAACAAAACTACCTGTTATGTCGTAATTCGAATGAAGACACGACAGGTAGTTAAATGTTTTTGACCGGTTCCTGATCAACCCTCTTTCTGCTTCCCCATGTTTGGCCAAACTGATGGCATGTGTCCCCATCACTTCTTCGCTAACCCTCCCGGACCAGTGACATAAGACGGGTTTGAGTAGGGGGGGTGGCGGCACGGGGGAACTTCCGTAACAAATGCAAACATGTGGAGTGTGGAGGGGAGAAGAATGAGAGTGTGTGTGTGTGTGAGAGAGAGAGAGAGAAAGAGAGAGAGAAAGAGAGAGAGAAAGAGAGAGGGAGAGAGAGAGAACAAAAAAAATAAAGAGAGAAAGAGCTGAAGATGCGTAGTCTAGTGGTCTGCGAACATATTCAGGTTGAACTCCGTTGAACGAAAGTAATGAGAATATTTGTTTGTATTTGATTCCTTGTTGTTTCCTTGCGATCTTGTTTTTGTTTTTTTTACAAGTCAACTTTACATTTTGTGTATTTAATGACTTATTGACATTCTGTATGTGTGTATGTGTTTCAGCTCACGCGCAGGGTCTACAAACATGGCCGATGAAGTGTTGCATACGGAGGATAATCATTGCCAGCCGATTCTTGTAAATGGTGAATTGATGCCCACAGTGCCAGAATACATGCCCTCGTTTCCCGTCCCGTGAAGGGTATTAAACGACATTTTGTTTGCAAGTTAGCTGGTGAGTTTTAGGTTTATAGTGATGCTCATAACAATTATGAAATGTCAGTCCAACTTGTAGATTGATTAAAAATATCATAACTCATTGAAGGGTAGGCATTGGAAAATTATGATTCTTGAAAAATAATGATAAATTATACAATTAAGAACCTATCAACTACTAAAATGTATGCATGAGTTAGAAAATTGAGACGTTCCTGAGGTCAGAGAGGAGTCAATGTCGAAATATTTTTCAGACGTAGAAATATGCAATAGTATATACAGGATAGGCGTTAAGAATCGTGATCTTTTTACACATGCCCTCTAAGGAAGTGGGTGATTTTGGTGCAAACGGAATTGTCAAAGATTGTCCAAGGTATTGCCGCCGAAAGCATGGAAGGCCCATTATTCATATGAACGAGTACGTCTAAGCACCCCCCCCCCCCCCACTTTTTGTATTCCTTCCTCGCTTACCACCATCCCCATCCCCATATCATATTGCTTTAAGAATCAACTAGTACACAACACGCCACAACGAAGTACACAACGGAATCCGCCACGTCACATCCTACCACTACTACTCGTAAGAAAACTTCATTTACACCATCTCTCTCCTCTCTATCGCTCTTTTCCCTCTTTTCTCTCTCTCTCTCTCTCTCTCTCTCTCTCTCTCTCTCTCTCTCTCCTCTCTCTCTCTCTCTCTCTCTCTCTCTCACCATGCTCACTTTTTCGGTTTACAATCTTCTCATTTTTGTTCAATTAACCCTCACTCTCTGTCTGTCTGTCTGTCTCATTCTCTCTCTCTGCCTCTTTTTTCCTCTCTCGATTTGTATTTTATATGAATTCTCACTTCCCTTCTCTCTCCATTTTTCTCTCTCCGTCTATCCATGCTTCTCTCTTTCGCTTTCACGTTCACGTGTATACAATATACGCTACAACGTGAAGCAACTTCTTGTTCTCGGCAGCCGCTCAGGCGTCAAAAGCTAGGAATTGAATATCATGTGATGATTTGTCCAGTAAGATTTGTTAAATGTTGGTAAATATGAATTTCAATTTCATTGGCCCCAGATTGTGTCATCAGGTGTATATCATATTTCTTCCTCAGAATCAAGTACTACACAAGACACCACAACGATGTCTACGACGGAAGCCACACCTCACACCCTACCACAACGACTCGTAAGAAAACTTCATTTACACTACCTCTTCCTCTCCCCCTCGCTCTCTCTCTCTCTCTCTCTCTCTCTCTCTCTCTCTCTCTCTCTCAATCTATCTATCACTCAGTACAAACATTTATTTGATATGTTTCTTCTTTCCTTACATTCATTTTTTTCGGCGCTTTCTTTTACAGAGGCCATCATCTTTTGTTATTTCAAACGGGTTGTAGTAACTAAGTCTATTCATTCCATGGATAATGTGATGAAATATTCTGCAAACAAAGCAAACAATAACAAAACAAAAAAAACATCAACAGCAGCAACTGTTGATGTATTTCTTTTGTGGTTATTGTTTGCTTTGTTTGCAGAATATTTCATCACATTATCCATGGAATGAATAGGCTTTGTTTCTTTAACAAAATTGATAGCATGCAAATTACCATTTCAAAATAGGTATTTCTATATGGCCATCTAAATTAACAAAATTGCACAAGGAGATAATATTTTGTCGTCGATTTTGCTAGTCAGATTGTTCGATAATCATTACACTTTGTATGTAAGTTATAGTCATAAAACTTAGCTCTATTTAACGTGAACGAAAACCATGCATAGAAGGAGAAAAGTGGCCTTCTGTGGATATATCCACATTCTGGAATTACTCACCTCAAAACCTAATAATACACATTCACAAAGTTAACGAACGACAAAAATCAGTCTATTGTAGTATGTGTAGTATAGATAATCATTCGATCCCTCTGTGACTCAGAATAGTTTTATATTCGAGAAGTGGCATACTGCCTATGATTTGTTAAGGTATTGTATATGAGCATTAACATTGATTTGATGTGACTTAAGGGTGTACCTTTAATTGATTATCTCTTTACCAGCTCTCAAGAAGGAAGAACGACAGATATTCATTTGTACACTGTCGCTCATAAAGGTGGATTTTTTTTTTTTTACCCCAATTTATGGAATTATTTTCAAAATAATTTAAAAATAATAGATCTAGATAATAGTATACATTCTCAGATTTTATTAAATAATAACTTGCCAATGTGTGTTTTGCGTGACTGCTAATAGGCTAGGAATATTGTGTTTTGAGGTCAAACAAATTGCAATAAAATATTTTTCACTGCAATGCATTTTAGTAAGGTCCCCAAAATGACAAACTAAAAGTCCAAAAAAATCCAAGTAGTGGAAGTGTCCCTAATTTGCATAAATCCAATATGGCCGCTATTTCGAGGATTTTCACATAGATTTTGTCATATTTTTCAACTTGTATAGGCTGTTGTGGCACTAAAGGAATAGGAAAAGTGATCTGCTGTACATTTTGTATCAACTAAAATACCCATATACTACAGGTACATCACACACCTGAAACAAATCCTCCCGCACACCCACACCCACACAATCCACCATGTAATTTATGCTCAATTTATTACCTTAGCAGATGATGTTATTTCATTATGCACTAGACAAATATCATATCATTTTATATTGAAAAAAAACTAAAACAAAAATATTCAGAAAAACAAACACAAGAGCTGTTGGTAGGACTATAGGGGATACAGCCTGTACCTTACATTATCCGTGTATTGGACTAATTGTGTCTAATTTCCATAAATCCAAAATGGCCGCCAATCCTAGGGTTTTCTCCTAGACTTGGTCAAAATATTCACCATACATGTACATACCTTTTAGCATACTTTTATTGTACTTTGAAAGTGTAAAATGTTATTTCCAAGAATTGTTTTGTTTGCACAAGGTTTCATATGCCCGGTTGAGTGATTTAATTTGCTTAAATTCAAAATGGCTGCTAAATTAAACATTTTTGTAGAGAATTTAATGTAATTATATTGATTGTAATCATATTATATGAGGCCTACAGTTTATTATACATATTTTAAGTTGATTAGAGTTGGTAGTCTCCAACAAACATACATTTATGTGGCATGCTGATCAGTAGTATCATCAAGTTCTAGAAAGGCCTATAATGGTGGTGAGTTGCTGCAACTAGTGGCACGAGAATCAGTGGAGGCCATACTTCCGGCACGTGCATTTCTTGGCTGCACAGTCTTTCTTGCATCCCCATCTGATGACCTTAAGGAAAATGCAATAAATGTTCAATATTTTATTGCATTTTACCCCGATTTTGTTATGTTGGGAATGCAATGTAAATGCAATAAATTATTGAAAATTTATTGCATTTTCTGTGTTTTTTTTTATTTATGGAAATTGCCCCCTACCCTAGCCCCCGCTGCGTACAGTCATGGTTCAGTGACAAAGCAATGGCCTCGTAACTGTGAGGCCCCAGGATCAAAACCGTGTCGATGTGCTATATTAGTGCCCTTTTGTGGGGCATTAATCCTCATTACTGTCATTTATGACTTAAGGGCGTATGTTCCCTAGTTGATAAGCATAGTAGCATACACATGCTTTAGCAGTCACGCAAAACACACATTGGCAAGTTATTATTCAATAAAATCTGAGAATGTATACTTTTATATAGATCTATTATTTTTAAATTATTTTTAAAATAATTCCATAAATTGGGGTAAAAAAAAAATATTCCACCTTTATGAGCGACAGTGTACATTGGCATTGTTATTTACAATTGAAGGAGCACATAGTTGCAATTTATATTCAGAGCATTATTCATTGAACTGCTGGTTATTGCCCATAAATACATTATGAATAGTCATATAATTAATCAAATTTAAATTCTCAGAATCGTAGTGACGTCAGACTAGAAGTGCCATTGTTTACGATTTGAAGCCGGTTTGCCCTTCATTCTGACGAAAAAGCTTAAATGCACTAAATTTCCTGCTGCTAGTATTCTTATCATCATTTTGAACCTAAACCAGAAACATGATGTCTGTTTTAGATTTCCATATTTAATACAGTATAATTGTATTTTTCTTCAAAATCGTAACGCTGGATGATGGTAAAAACAGTGTGCGGTGGCCTTTACTCTTTTTAATTTTAATTTTAAAGATTTTAAAGTAAGACTAAGAATTAGATTAATAGATAGAAATAATCATTAAAAAGTCTAAAAGATAACATTGAAGAAGAAAAAACGTGTAAATGTAGACAGAAAGCCTCTTCTAACATAAAACTAAGACCTCGAGGGAGAACTGAGCCATTTTGTTCCTGGTTCTGTAGAGAGCAATCTTAACGTATATTCTTTGAATAATTGATTTGCCTATTTCTTTATCTTCATATGTCTTGATATACGGATCTATTCGGTTCATCTATTGTAAGAGAAACATCAAAACGTTATTGAATAACATTACCTTCCTTTTACCCATTTATTTTAGAATCGACTGCAAAGATCTTTGTGACAGACCTAGAAACCGAGTACAAGATTTTTGTTGCAGATCTACAAGCTGATCTAGACTTCACTTCCATTCCATCCACTAAACAACCCCGTCATATTACCTATGACTCCGTGGAGAAGAAGATCTACTGGACTAACTTTGATGAACAACGAGTTTATCGTGCTGATGCGGATGGTGGAAACAGGGAGGAGGTCACTTCTGAAAGCGATAAAGGTAAGGCGTAGAAAATGCCCCCTTAGTAAAGCTTTGAAATACACTCAGACGTAAGGATAAACTCGATCCCTATCCAATGATTTAATATACAAAAATATAGAATCTTATTATATACGAATACAAGATGTTCAAAGAATCTGACACAATATGACACTGAAATAGAGCTGATTCCAAAACGTATTTGCTTTATGAGATGGATATCAACCAACATTGAATGTATAAAGATTTGTTATATGTACCATACGATCTTTGTTTGTTTGTGTGTTAGTTTATTAATTGCTATTATTTTCTGTATCTTTTTTGGAATCTTTATCCCCCCCAAAAAAAATATATATATATTTTGGTCCAATCGTTAGGAGCCCCCCCCCCCCCCCCCCATTTCAAGATGTTTCGAATTCCTGATTTCCATTTAATCTTTTAATCTTAAAGATCCGAGGAATTGTAATAGCTGAATCATCACGCATTCTGTACATCGCCTCCAGAGGGCCAAAGGAAATAACAACTGTGGATATTGGACAAGGTAGCGCATTTCCAGGGAATGAGACAAACTTTGTAACCACATATTACGATTACCCTAGGAGTTTGGAGGTGGATGAGGAACAGGGGTAAGTTTATGACGTTATCATACTGTTGGTTCAGAAGGAGGGATGTGGGTTGTTAATTGACCCACCCAGACCCTATCATGTAGTAACCCTTATAATTATAAATACAGTCAATTGAAAGCCTCCTGATGTTTTGTATTCACGGTTTACGTGATAATGTGTTTATCAAATACATGATAATAACGATGATGATGATGATGATAATCATCATCATAACAGTAATAACAATAATGATAATAATAATGATAGTACTAATAATAATCTTAACAATAAAAATGAACTACAGCAAGTACAGTAAAGTGCAAGGCTTGCCCTTATTATAAACGATTTTCAATACTGAGGCCTTTTTGCGCCACCGCAATGCTTTTTACTTTAATTTATAGAGATCTTACACCATGCAGGTTTACTCAAATGATAATGCACGATATGTTTCATTTCTATCAATGGTTACCCGTATATGTTGGTGACAGGGTGACGTCATGACAACTTCTGATTTTCTCGATATCGATATATTTTGACAGGACACTCTTGATTTTTCAGATTCTTGTATTGGGCAATGAACAACGACATCATACGCAAACCTCTTAATGGATCTGGAAGCACGGAGACTGTATACTCTAACGCCGATCTATCCCAAATCAGCGGATTAAGCATTGATCTCAGTCGTACGTATTTCAAGTCTAGAAGGGTTCAGTAAAATGACATGTCATTTCAGATAAATGAATCAGAATTCAACAAGACAGTTTATCTACACTGTACATGGTTCCACTCAGGTGTTAATGGGTACCCGGTACGTCATTGTGGTTGAATTAGCATGTAGGCGACTACCTTTAACGCCCCCATTGAGTGGAGAATAAGCATTGTATTCTGCAGAATGGTGATAGAATTCAATAACTGGGGTAATTATAATACTGTAAAGTGCTTCATAAGAAACAGGTATTTGCATTATTATTTATTTTGTATACGCTAAATTATCATGAACTTTTTCGAAATATCATTTAGGTAACAAACTTTATAACGATTCTCAAATATTAAGGCATTTCAGAACCTTGGCAAAGAGATGAATTTGATGGGAAAATGAAAATGATAAATGGGGAAACCAAGAGATGTCTTGAAGAGGTATATAGCCATCAACTCTTTATAATTCTGAACACAATGCATCGGTATGGTTTAATAAAAGGATAAAAAATGATGTGAGTGCCAAGCACTGAAAATTATAAAAGTTGTTGTGTGTTCTTGTATAGCACTAGTATGTCACACTAGACGACCCTGGTGCTCCACTGTTATTACCCATAGTTTGACATCAGCCGTGTACGTATTTCGTATTTAGAAGGGTCATTGACATCATCCGTGTACGTGGAAAGACGAATTGATTTTTCATGAAGGTCTTTGGAATGCAAAATCATGGATTTTTCAAGAAAAGACAATTATTTTGCATTTGTATTACAATATCACGATATTCCCTTCATTCCATAATGGAAATATGACTTTGGTGATGTGATAAAATTCCTCATAATTATATTACCTTTATTTAAAAGCATTACATCAACGTTTTGAATAGTCGCGGGGAGACAGTGTTGGCATTGGAAAATTCGACTATTCAAATATTTAGAAATATGTATGATTCCACGTCCTTCTTGTAGTATTAATATAACTGTATAGTTTTTATAATAATATACCATGGGCTAGCAAAAAAAGGAGAAAATTATAGAAATGAATCGAACTTAACTGAAAGGTATTACTTATTCAGCCTGACCAAATGTAATACGTCACGCATACCACGTAGTATCTTCAAGTTGTATGTAATTTTGTCTCGTCTTGTCTTCTCAGAATTTGATTTTTAATTGATATCAACTGTTGTGTGTGTTTTGTTATTACATTTTTATTAAATTAAGGATTAAATTATTCAAGAAGATATTTGTTCTTGTTTTCTTGTAAGATTTGAAATTTTCTTTGTTTTGGCAGGAGATCCACGACGCATATTTTTCTGTGACTTTGCGAAGCAAAGAACCTTCTACAAGGACGTAAACCAACCTCTCACAATGGCTCACGAGCTCACAGACTACATGAATGACCCTGACATCAATAACGATGAAGAGCAAACATACCGAGAATTAAGCTACTTCAATGGCTCCCTCTACTGGACGAAGGAAGGCAGTCACAAAGGCATCGCTGTAATGACTAACTACGATCAAAGCAGTCGATCATTCGCCATCAAAGAAACCAATGAGATTAGCAAACCCTATCGAATTCTGATCACTATACTGTAGATCCATGATCAATATTTGATAGAACAGAGCCCGGAGGTCTATTGTTTATTTGATTCAGCGCAGTCAACATTGTCATGTCAGATATGACATGGGAAACCACCGAAAAAACCGCCCGTTTTTTGTTTTTATTGGGGGGGGGGGATTAATTTTTTTAGGGTGAGTTTATTTAATGTAAATGAATGACAACAAAGGTCCTATGCGTATTCACTGAACTCTGTGTTGACAGATACAGAAATATGAAGCGCGTAAAACTTCATCATTACGTCATTGTAAAAATAAAAACACCGCCGAATTTTGTCCACGTCATATTTGAACGAGGCTTTAAGAGACAAAATCTCCCGCTCTCCACCACTTTGGATATACCGGCCCAGACCCAATGTGTAAAAGTGTACTCATTTTAAATGGAGAATGCTTGAAAGTCTCATATCGAATAATTGCAGCATATATTTTCTAGAATTTAGGCTAGTGCTGAAGTTATCGGGGTTGTTTTAGAGGAACGATTAAAAGTTCTTTCTTGTTCATGCTATGTCTTGCTGAGATTTTGCTTTTAATTGATATGCTCCTTTTATAATTATTCTGTATTGCTTTTCAAAACGAAATTAATGGAACCATGTAAACCAAGAGATATGAACCGTAATTTTCAGACAGTGCTAGTAACAAGTCTGTTTGCATTATATAAACTCCTTGAAGTGATAGGTTATTGAATTGGTTTGGTTTATTGAGAAATCACATCAAACAAGCCGCTCGCAGGCTGAAATGTTCTATTTACAAACAAGTTAAAAATATAGAGAGATATAAACATATACAAAACTAAAAATACATATTGTAAGTCAACCTTTGCAGAAATTATTTAACATTGGTTAGATGAAATCGAAATTGCAAAACAAAGTTATAAAAGTTTAATGTAATAGTATACTTTCATGTTGAAAGACCAAGACGGTGGGAAGGAGAGAATGGAGAAGAAAAAAGGAAGTTGTTTGAGCGAAAGTGTTCAGAAAGTATTTAACAATTGCTATACAAAAATCGAAATTAAGCATTAAAAAAAATTGAACCGTAAAAGTAAAAATGACAGTCTCTATTCCGTTTTCCCTTTAATATAAATGTAATGGCAGCATTCATCTATAGATCGAGAAAGTTGTTCAATAAAATTAGAATGAGTATTTAAATAACAATATAGTGTAATCTCGAAATAGATATTGCACTGGAGAAAAAGACCCAAGTCAAATAATTGCCAAGGGCATGAAGTTGTTTTTTTTAAGGAACACTAATGAACTAATGAAACAACGGATTGAAATATGTTTATAGTTTGAGGCAGTCTGAGAGTAAATTTAATAAAAGTGTATGTTGCAAACGTAATATTATACCGGTTTGTTTAAAACCAAATATCTATTGATATGCATTATCATGCTTGCTCGAATACTAGCTATCAAACTCTCATTTGCTGTCAAACATTTCATACTCATAACTAAGATTTTTATATCTTGGCCAAAATATAAAAAAAGCATGAAACATTATTATAGTCAAACGTCATAGTGTACGGAATCTGAATGCAATCTCGTAAGATTTTGAGAATGCAGAAGAGTAACTTGAATTATCGAATTATTTACCTAGGTAAACCGATTGGGGACATTTGTATAAAAAAACATTATCGATTGTTTGTTAATCATATACAATACTTGTACATAATATTTTAGTATATTGATAACTTATTTTCTTCAAATTTGTTGTTCATAGCCTCATAGGTGTTAATGACGATGACGTAGATCTAATCTTCTGATGTACTTTACTGTGTGAACTTAACCTTGATCAGTTTATTTAATGTTTTGAGTGGGATTCGTTTATATATATTCGTATGTATCCTGTAGAGTGCAATATATATATGTATTTCAAATATTTATTTAATTATAATGAACAAAAATGGATTCTTAGTTTTCTGATAGTACAGATGATAGGATACGTTGTAGTGCTTTCGTAGGGATGATACAGGACTTTGTGTGCTCAGCATTGGTCAAGACTATTTAGAAATATGACTTTTTAAACCCAAATATTAGCATTTCGTTGCAAAACGTTTGAGATTACTTTCAATCCTACTTTGATGTTGGTTGCTGTGAAATTAAATAATACTGTGTGTGTTAAACCTAAAAAGAGAGAATCCTTTGTAGTGAGTATGCATTGTGTTTTGAAACCAAATAATGCTGTGCGGTTTGAAGAAGGTTAGCAAAGAGGAACGATTTCCAAACAGTAGTTTGTTTGTTATGTTCATGGCTGTATAATATATTCGATGAACTTCTAATGTCTTTCTGTAAAAAAATAATGGAAATTTAAATCCCAAAATAACACGAAAGAGGAAGTTTGGTTAATGCTCATCAATGTTCTCTGACTATCGACATTATGTCCGGGAGATTTATCCTATCACATCTTTAGGCAAACAATGCAAATCTAAATATTGTATAACCGTTAAAGTATTGGGTTTTTCATCCTTCCCCTTAAAGGTATTACAAAGTTTTGGTATGGGGTCGTGAATTTGGTTCAAATGAACATATTGGAAGCATATGCGATCCTACAATATTCACTGATCGTTGTCGCGGTCGAAATCGACTCTAAAGTTATGAAATTGTAAATAATAAACACTTTATGCTGTATAGCTCCCTCTCAAGGTCAAGATATTAATTAAGCTGTAAAACAATGTTTCTTGACTAAAATCGGCCGATTAGCTATTCCCGTTCGGAAATTATATACCACAACTACATATTCTGAGATTTTCATGGTCGCAGCTACCATTGTACGGCCGTAGGAGCTATTTGAAATTTATCAAAATTTACCGGGAGCACCGGTAAATCTTTATATTCAATTTTTCTCGAAAGCAAAAGTGTTTTAGGGGCTAAAATTTCTAGTGCTTTTAATACATCCACAGGGGCATCCAAATATATCAACATTTTAAAGAATCACTATCCACCCTTTTTTCAAAATTTCCCAAAACTTTGTAATACCTTTAATCACCTATCGTACACAAATAATATGATTCAATTTTTATGTAGGCAAAGTGATGTTGATCAATTATTCAAAAACAATTTCTACCATTCGAGGACATTGACAACTGATTTCCTTCAAATTTGTTGTTCATATGTGTTACTGACGATGACGAAGATCTAATCTTCTGATATAGTTTACTGTGTGAACATAAATACACCTTCATCAGTTTGTTGAATGTTATGAGTGGGATTCGCTGATATATATTATTTTATATACGTATCCTGTAGAGTGCCAAAATTTAATGTGTATCTGTATTTGAAATATTTATTTAATCATAATGAACAGAAACGCATCTTAGTCTTTTGACAGTACAGATGGTAGGAACTGTTATAGTGCTTTCGTAAAGATGAAATAGGCCTCGATGTGCTCAGGATCGGTCAAGGCTACATTACATTTACAAATATGACTTTTGGAATTTGAATATTAGCATTTTGTTGCAAAACTTTCAAGAAAGCTGTCATTTCTTTGTTGTTGGTTGCTGTGAAATTAAATTATACTGTATGTGTTACACCTAAAAAAAGAGAATCCATTGTGTGATTGTGCATTATGTTTTGAAAAGAAATAATGATATGCGGTTTGAAGAAGGCTAGCAAAGAGTAACGATTTCCAAGCAGTAGTTTGTTCTGTACCTTTATGGGTTCATGGCTACATCATATATTCGATTAACTTTTAATGTCTTTCTGTGAAGAACATTGGAAATATATATACCGAAAATACACTCTAAATAAATGCAACCTAGCGATAGAGGGAGTTTGGTTAATGCTCATCAATATACTCTGACTATATCTACATTATGTCCGGGAGATTGTTTCTATCAGTTTCACATATAGGCAAACAGTGCAAATCTAAATATTGTATAACCGTCAAGGTATTGGGGTTTAATCCTTTCCATTTAATCCACTATCCCACACAAATAATATGATTTGATTTTTACTAATAGCTCCCCCCCCCCAATAATAAAAAGGAAACTAAAATACCCCTACGAAATGAATCTTCCACTGAACTGCAAACCTGCCCAAATGAAATCATTATTTCTCAGCATTGGTAACAAATAAAAACGAGATGAGAAAGAATGAACGCCATGGCGACCAGAAGTACAATGAATCATGCCCGACATACACATACGCATTATCCATTCAGTGAGCCATGGCATGAACACCTGTATTAGTATAATTGTTGTAAACCAAATTTAATTTACTATGATTAGGATAAGTAGGCGATCATAAACTGATGAATGCAGTGTTGAGAAAGTTCAAGCAAATAACAATGTAGGCATAGTGATGGGGATCAATTATTCAAACACAATTTCCCCTATTCGAGGCCAATATGCAATGCTAAAATGTATCAACAACAAAAGATTTTAGAAAGTAGAAAAGCATTGGTAACAAAAAGAAACGAGATGAGAAAGAATGAACGCCATGGCGACCAGGAGTGCAATGCATCGTGCATAACATACACATATCATCATTATCCAAGAGCAATGAGCAATGACGAGAATGAATTCGAAGGAGGGAGGAAGGGATTCGTTCAAGAGGGACACGGAGACAGACATATAGAGAGAGGGAAAGAGGCAGAAAGAAAGAGTGAAGGCAGAATGAGACAGAGAGAGAAAGAGAGAGGGGAGAGAGAACCAGAGAGATAAGATATATATGCCGTGAGGGATGTTGATAGGTGTATCCTGAATAAAGACAGTACATTGACATAATCATGGTATGCCTAACATTTTGAATTTCACCTCCTGTAAGGGTCTTTTAATCCAGTTAGAGTATCATATAAATAATTTGCGAGTTTGTTATTTAGTGAATATTCACTGCACGCATATTGAGTCGCAATGGACGAGACTTCATGACAGATGTCAAAAACCCATTTTGGAGGAAAAATTTAGAAGTGAAACTTGCCCAGTCCAATAATAATACTAAGGTAAACCGGTAAGCATCAAAATTACTCTAATTTTTTGTTTATCCTATATATTTCAGGCATTAACAAATATTTCCTTCGCAAACCTTGTACAAAGGTGTCTTGACAATAAAGAATATCTACTTCTTCTGATAGATTTTACTCTGAAAATAAAAATATGCACCTCAGCAGCTTACTTTTAAGTATATTTTGATTTTTTTTTTCTAAATCATCGTGGAATTTGTTTTCCTGCATCATGAAGAGTGCAAAATATAAAGTCAATGAAATGTGAGGCTTATAATATTATAGCGCATACTATGTTGACATCTCTATGAGATAATTATATAATTATTTTCTATGATTAGTTAAATGATTATAGATCAAGAAAAGACAAATAAATATCATTTAATATGACAACGTAATTAGACCAGTAAAGAAAACATGACAATGCATACATATTCTAAACACAATGCTTAATTGAAAAAAATAGGTTAAAAGTTGAGATTTAAGGAAAAAATATAACGTGATAAAATAGTACATTAATAAATTACATAATGTCAACTTGAAATCGGTTACAAAAGGGAGGAGAAGATGTACCTTTTAGAGCTTAAAATCATAGATGGCGGGTGCATCTCAGAGCTGGAGAGGAAACACATTCCATAATGAAGGTTCTAGGTTGCTGAATGCAACCTAGCTCTGGAGGAGATTTATAGCGGACCATAGATTCCTAACTGGGATATATAATAATAATAATAACGTTTTATTTACCCATGCAGGGTAGCCACTTCAGTTTTGAAACTGATCTTCCAGTGGGTCCTGCATAACATAATATGTAATTACTATCCTTCTCCAATCTAATATGCTGAGCGCCTAGCTAGAAGGCAGAAGGTCAATTTTTATAAGTTGTTGGTATGACTCGGCTGGGGTCCGAACCCACGACCTCCCTTTTATGAGGCGGGCGCTCTAACCACTGAGCCACCATGCCCGGTTTATCTTGATATAACTTGATGATGTCCGATATAAGTACGAAGGGGCAGTACCGTTAAGAACCTGTTACTGTATTTGAAATGGTCGATGATAGTACAGATGATAGGATATGTTAGAGTATTTTCGTAGTGATAATACTGGCCTTTATGTGCTCAGTATATCGGTCAAAAATCCATTCCATTTAGATTTATGACTTTTGGAATTTATATATTACCATTTTGTTGAAAAACGTTTTCCTTTACTTTTATTCCCACTTTGCTGTTGGTTGCTGTGAAATTAAATAATACTGTATGTGTTACACCTAGAAATAGAGAATCCATTGTAATGATTGTGCAATATGTTTTGAAACTAAATAATGCTTTGCGGTTGCAAGAAGGTTAGCAAAGAGGAACTTTTTATAAACGAAAGTTTCTGGGTTCATGGCGGTATATTCGATAAACCTCTAATGGCTTCCTGTAGAGAACGTCTGAAATGTAAATACTTAAAAATATAGTCTAAAGAAATGCAACCTATAGACATAGAGAGAGCTTGGTTAATGCTCATCAACGACCTCTGATTATCGATATTTTGTCCTGGGATTTATTCTATTTCATATTTAGGCATACAGTGTAATCGAAATATTGTATATCCGTCAAGGTATTCGATTTTCACAATTTCACTGAATCCACTATCATTCACGAATAATGTAATTCATTTGTTTTACTTATAGCTACCCCCCCCCCCCCCTCCGAAAAGAAACTTAAAATACCTCTAAAAAAGGAAAAATTTCACTGATCTGCAAATCTGCCAAAATGAAATCATTTTTTCTCCACATTGGTAACAAATAGAAACGAGAAGAGAAAGAATGAACGCCATGGCGACCAAAAGTGCAATGAATCGTGCACGACATGCATATAGTATCCATTCAGTGAGCCAAGGCATGAGCACCTTGATTAGTTTAATTGTTGTAAACCGAATTTAATTCTACTATGATTAGGATAAGCGGGTGATCATGTACAGATGAATGTAGTGTTGAGAAACCGCAAGCAAAAAAATAATGTAGCCATAGTGATGTGAATCAATTATTCAAAAACAACTTAAGGCCAATATGTAATGCTAAAATGCAAACATAAAAAATATAGTTGACGACGTCACTATATCATTAAAAAATAATAACAAGACAATAATCAAGCTCGATTAAAATGCAAGCTAATACTTATGTCACATTTTTCTTTTATGAACTGAGAAAAAAAGAAGAATAAGAAAATGGCCAATAGGAGGAAGATCCACGAGACGAAGAAGAAAAAAAGTAAGAAAGAGAGAAAGAAAAAAAAAAAAAAAAAAAGAAGAAGAAGAAGACAAGAGTAATAAAAAAGAGAAAAGGTCAAATAAAATAAGACAAGATAATGAATATGATATGTTAAACAAGTCATTACCGTGAAGGTGATGGAACAAACTATCCCTTCCGAGGCGATCTGGATGTAGCTATCTTTCCGAAGCGAAGCTGAGGAAAGATAGAGTAAACGTTCAGATCGCCGAGGAAGTGATAGTTTGCCATCGCCTGAAACCAAAAGGTGATTATTTGCTTTATATTCCACATCGGAAACCTTTCACTTCTTCTGTAGATAGTACTACTATCTACACAGTGCAACTCACTTTCACTGAAGATAGTAGTACTATCTACACAGTGCATCTTCCATCACGTGATTTACTTTTGACGAATCGTGGAGCAAGATTCTTAGTATGTGGAGCATAAAGAATAATAATATAAGACCAAGGGATGAAGGGAGGGAGATGGGAGGGAGATGACGAAAGGGAATTCAAAGGAGGGAGGGTGGGATTCCGATAGGCGGTAGATTAATTCAACACCTGTACATTAATTGGCTGATATCATTTATGCCACTGATGTCATGCTTCTTACTGCGCATGTATGAATTGTGTTTTTGCTTATTGTTGCTAAGGCTCAAAATATGAATCTCTTTTTATTCCTGGAAATATAATTCGGTAGGGATTATAATTGCCTATAAATTGGTTTGTGTTGATGTAGCTTCTCGTCTTGGTTGTCTGCTTGCCTGGTACAAGAGAGAGAATGAAATCTACCAAGCGTACCCCGACAGATAATTATGTATCACTTATTCATTATCGATTTCAATATATTTAGCCAGGGTGGCCCATTCAGCAATTAGCTGATCTTCCGAGGAAGCCCTGGAAAAATGGTGACAACATCATACATGTAAAAATATGAAATAAGTACTCATAAAAGTGTACAATTAAATTTGATATTATAATATAGATGAACATAGATTTAAAACGCTAATAAAAATGACAACAGCTATGTCTGTCATGTCTGCAAATAACTCACTGCTAAAGAGTAATAATCATCAAATCTTATACCGAATAGTTTTGTGAATAAAAAGTATATATATTACAAACGTAGGGATTTACAAAATAAGATGTTTTAATTTCCATATCTTGTGTTAAAATGATTGGAATTGTCAACACACTCATACATATTATGAAACGTTTGTACATAAAAGCATATTTAAAATGCGTCGCACGATCGTTGAATGGGAGCCATGTCATGTATAATCAGGGCTTGATTTGAAAAATCATAAGTACATTATTTTTAGGGTGTCTTCATCAACTTAAGGTCTGACCCTTCGTAATAAAAAATTATCAATATAGATAAAGAAAAGAAGGGGTCCTAGAATGGACCCTTACGGCACTCCTAAAGAAACAGAATGTTTATCTGAGGGTGTTTTGACTTTTTCCAGACAGATTAAGATTTGATTTCGCTTTTTGTTTTGTTACATGAGATTCATCGGAAGCATCGTGATATTGAACAGATTCTAAAGAAAAGTGCACGGAATTCCGGCTATGTCTTCCTTGCTTAATTCATAATGTTTTCCCCCTCAGTAATCACAGTTTTTAACGTTGTGCCCTAACTCTTACAAGTGTGACATCGAATCTTAGTTTCACAACGGCAGTTGAGTTATTTGTGATTCATCTCTCATCAGTTAAAGCGGCCTTTGTATCATATGTCAAGCTTTTATATCATGCAGTGTTTCCACTCGTCAAAATAAAATGTTCTTAATTTTAAAGCCACACTGTACTACTTGTAGCTACTTGCTCCCTCTATATAGAAAACAATGCCTAATCAGTGACCATTGGTCCTCCATGACCCTCTTTTTCTTATGTTAATTGAGAGCTGAGTTGATAAGATAACCACCTGTCCAGTGACCTTGCAGGGTGGTCTAACCCCTCCTATAAACTAGTACATTGGTTTGATGGCATTTCCTTACATTTCTCAAAATTCCTCTTACGTTCCATTTATGTTGTTTGCTAGGCCGAGGCTAACGTCATACGTCTTTTGTTGCACAATAGTATCAACTAAAATTTCCAGTTTTGCGAGAAAAAATAAAAACATTGATACCATGGCAAAGCGGTCGGGGTGGGCACGGCGGGGAAGTTTCAAGTGTTCCTCGCGTTGATTGGTTACTTGAAATGGGCGTGTCTCACTACGCAGACCTTCTTAATCAGGGTGCCTGTTAGCTGCAACATCCCCATATTGGATATTAACCCGTAGTAGTTGGCGTTAATTTCAGAGTGTTTCAGTAAACGTGTTCAACGTTTCTCATTTCGCTGTCTAAACGGAATTAGGCAATTTGTATTGGTCATTTCGAGAACAAAAATAAACAGACTAGGCTATTTGTAATACTGAATCTTGTATTCACGTTTTTACTCCCTTTTGAGGAGTTCGAGAATAAAGACTACATTGGAAGAAAAACTTTATAGGAACTATAATGCTGCTGGGTGAACAAACAGTGTCGTATTCGAGTTAAAAAGGCAGCACAGCAAGGAAGATGAGCAAAGTCTTTCGACAACCTTAACTCTAGTATTCTTGGATGCTTGCTTCATGTTTTCAATACATGTTGTCTTCTGAAAGTTTACTTTATTTGAGATGTAAAGACAACATCGCAAGAACAAAATACAAACAATCAACTGTTGCTCGACTGGATTTTATCGAATAATTGGGATTTGTTTTCCTTCGGTCAAAATGGTGAGTCCTCGCCTTTATTTATTTAATCAGAAACATGTGCATATATATATATATATATATATATGTGTGTGTGTGTGTGTGTGTGTGTGCGTGCGTGTGTGTATGCGTGTGTGTGGTGGTGTGTGTGTGTATGTGCGTGCGTGTGTGTGTGTGTGTATGTATATACCGGCATCTTCTGGAGGTCGCAAACACGGCACCACGTTGTGCCTACTGAATTGCGATATTCCACGATTCCACATGACGAATAGAAAATACCATGCTTATAGTAATACCCGAAACTAACGATTAAATGGCTCCCCCCTCCCCCTCTCCAAATGTGTTCAAGCTCCTAAAAAATGCCCTTTTTTGCTCAGGAAATGCGCACTTTTTACTTCTTAATTTTTCTCAAGTTACCCCTGTCCATTTTCACTTTAACAAGTGTCCCTTCTCATATCGCCCTCTCCCCTGATTAGAATTGCCCCTTTCAATGCTGTGATAAGGCCCCTTTTCAAAGTTTAATAAGTTCCTTTTGTCACTTTTTAAAATAATTGTCCGTTGACCAATATTATTCTAGCAACATTTCCCGTTGTCGCTTACATGTTGTGCCTTTTTCCAGTAAAATTCAGAAAAGAGGGTTTTGCCTGCCACTACCACACAAAATAAGCACGCCTTGTTTATCTGGAAGATTTTTCTATAATACAAAGGTGTTTTTTTTTTCTTCATTTGTAGCGGTCACCGCTTAATCGGAGGGGGCGTCCAAAAAGCGGCCTTTTTGATGAAAAACATTTTTTTTGTAAATAATATTTCAAGAACATCTTGAAACACAATTACTTTGATGTCATATGCAATCAAATTGAATTATCTACATTTTGATACCAATTTTGACGGAATTGGTATTAATTAACATCGCAAATTTTGTTTCTTCAAATTTTATCAAAAAAGGTATTTTCCATTCATCGAAATCGCAGAGGTATCTTTTTACGTAACTTTCCAGGAATTTGCCCATGAACAAGGTCAATATTTGCGCAAAGAGAGACTTGTTCGTATCTCTTTTCAGTGAAAAAGTTATGAAACCCAAAGTTATTTACTTGACTTCCACACAAACGACAGGTTTGCCCATATGCATATACGTGTAGGACGTGTTTGGTGTATCTCAATAGAGTTTTAAAGATAAATTTAAGTAAATCTCTTATTGCCGTGGGTTTGCTGTCAAAATAATGATGGATAATTGAATTTTTTCAAGTTGATATTAATTTCACTGGGTTATGTAATGTTTAAAATATAATAAAAGTTAGTGAAAGAGTCCTTTCCGATATCATAAATATTTATAATGCAAATAAGTTCTTAATTTTGGAGAAAAAAATGATGGATAAATGCGGCATATGAATATTATTTGATCGTAAGTGTGGAAAAGATCTTGGAGTTATTAAGTCCAAAGAATTGCTAAAATGCTTGAATAAGTTTTTGCAAGAAATACAAAAAGAACTCATCCTGGATGTTTTAAGAACGAGCCCCCCACCCCACCACCCCAATTTGAAAGAAAAATTGAGAATAAAAACTCCCAAGATGTGTTTAGAATGCTAACTAGTTCTGAATTTTGAAAGAAATTAAGGCATAATACATGAAGACACTGCTTATTATGGAGATGGGTGTTGGGTGAATGTTTGAGCTTTGTATCACCAGGGGCGTGGTATGATGCACAAAGTTGGTTTGTTTATTGTTTTAACCAAAGTATAAGACTACATTTATGGTAAATAAAAATTGCATATTTATTCATAAACAGATCCCTAGAATTCAAATTTCCTGACCAGATTAAAGAATATTCAATAAGATAAAAAGGGTACAATTTGCTAATGTGAGTTTTGAAAATTGTTCGTCAAATGCTAGGATAAAATGTTTATCATCAAAATTTTGAGTTGACATTGTGTCAATCCCTTAATCCCCCCCCCCCCCCCACCACCCTTTTCTACTGCACAGGGCCTATATCTAGCTTGCAGTTTCTGAATTTCGAATTTCGAATGTTGAAGACTCATTTGTCTTTTTTACCACAGGCAGTCACTGTTCTTGATATCCTGTACTCTACCCCTACCTCATCTCTTCCATCCCAGAGCTCCTCTTTTTCTGTCACCTTCTCTTTCTCCCTCCTTCTCTTTCTCCCCCACATTTCCTTTCTGTTCTACTCCATGCAACTCCTCCCTCTCTCTCTCTCTCTCTCTCTCTCTCCCATTTGTTCTTTTCTCTGTTCTTTCCTCATACCCCTTTTCTGGGAGAGAAGGGGTAAAATATGTTTCAGAGCACTTTTATATTAATTTATTCCATGCATTCTGTGCATGATCGAGATTCAATGTTAAATGCCAGTTTTCAAGTTAACATATCAGTTTTGTTACTGCTATTATTGCTATTATTATTATTGTTATTATTATTATTGTTCTTATTATTATTTTCTTTGTATCCTCGAATGTATTTATATATATTGTTTATGTTGTTTTGTATATGAATGTCACTCGCCAGTGGAGGACGAATTTCTATATTTTTTTTAATCAGACAATAAATTATCTTGAATCTTGAATCTTGAATCCTCTCTCTCTCTCTCTCTCTCTCTTTCTTTCTCTCTCTCTCTCTCTCTCTCTCTCTCTCTCTCTCTTAACCGACGCCTGAAAAGGGGGCTTCCATTGACAACAACTGTCATGTTTGGTAGGGAAAAAAGATACACGTATCCAAGGAAACATCCAGGGGCAGATAGGCCGTATAGGGAGTTTGTGAAATTTTCCCGACAAGCCATTTTTTATCTTTGGCCGTGTTTCAAATTTTCCTTGAAATATTATTTACAAAATACTATTTTTCGTCAAATGGGCCGCTTTTTGGGGCGCTCTCTTAAAGGTGGCCGCTACAAATACAAAAGTTAAAAACCTCTGAAGTATTGTGTATTATGATGAAATTTTCCGAATAAACAAGGTATGCTTAGTTTATCTGGCAGTGGCAGGCAACTCACAAACTAACCACGGTATTTGACTTTGTCCCTCAGCTTATAAGAGCCATGTCTTGATTCAAGAAGAATCGGAGTAGCTTCGTGTAGTAACAGGCTAACAGCTACTCTATATTTCTATCATCATAGTAACAGGTTCCCTATTTCTATACCACTACAAAGAGACGGGACATGGGAGCAATATGCCCATAATTTTATAAGAACGAACTGTGCGCCCCTGTTATTAAATGGAATAGTGTTCACCGCTATCGAATGCCCCTGCTCGTTATAATAGCTTACTATAGCAAGATGTTTTGTCACCCCTAGTCTACCCCCTAACAACAGATACGTCATAACCTCCCTCACGTGTGTTCCCCTATTAATCTAAGTATCCAAGACCAGTATATTCCCTCGAGTTTGCGCATGAGTTCGCTCGCTATTATGCTCGCTAGCATTCGTAATTCATCATCTAATTAATATGTAACGTTAAAGGTATTATTCATTCTTATATTTTGAGAATATTTCGAAAAAAACATATCAGGATTATTTATTCTCTTTAGTAAGATCTCATTAATCGTAATGCGACCTGACAAATCTATAAGATATTCAGATCATCTCACACAATGGCAAAGTATGATACTGAAGCAGTATCATGGGCCACGCGAAGAGAGAAACGACAAAATTTTAAAGATGATCCTTGATAACTATTGATTGGAATGTAGGGGTATAAACCCATGTCTCAAAATTGTATTTTTTTGCTTTTTGAAAGCCTCGTTTAGGTGCCCCTTTGGAACTCCATCCCTCCTGTTCTTCGCAACACCGACAAAAGCAAATCTTTTTAAGCAAATGTGAAGTCTATAACTAATGGAGGAGCGGGCCCCTTTGAATGTTTGAAACAGATAAAATGGCACCATACAAGTGCTGTGGATCATCATAATCATCATATTTTTAATAGGCCACTTTGTAATGTAACCAAATTTATTCCTGTGAAGCGCCTCGATACGAATTATTGTATCTCAATAGTCAGAATTCAAATTGGATATATATTAGTTGTAGCTAAGTAGGACAAACATTATGGCTTGCCCTATATATGCAATTCGCGTTCTGACTATTGAAATATAGTTATTCGTAACAGGTGAATGAAATGATTCGTATAGCGAAGCACTGAAGTATATATTTGGTTACTTTACGATTCAAAATGGCCTATTTAGAGGGACTAAGGTCTTGAAGATGAATGTCTATTTAACATATTTGTTGCAGGGAAGTAGAGTTAATTGTCCCGAAATGGCAATATATCACGTGTAGCCTTTGTATTCTTATGTACATGTACGTCAGTCTTCAGTCAGGTAACTGTGCTGCATTTATCAGTATTATTTAACATTTTGAACATCGAACTTCGAGCTTATCATCATCTAATATCAAGCCTTTTCCATTTCTTGTATTCACATGTAAAGGACAAAGATCTCATACGAGGCGTAATCCTTGTTTTCCTGACATGTGTATCCCTCGGTACGTATGATTCTGGTCAACGATCATTTATTATTATCATTATTATTGTTTTGAT
Source organism: Strongylocentrotus droebachiensis (assembly GCA_035222895.1). NCBI lineage: Eukaryota > Metazoa > Echinodermata > Echinoidea > Camarodonta > Strongylocentrotidae > Strongylocentrotus > Strongylocentrotus droebachiensis. The sequence continues at coordinate 25,342 of JAVYIG010008072.1, forward strand.
CATTGTTATTACATTGCTAGAATGCTAGTAGTAGTAGTAGAAGTAGAAGTAGTAGTATTATTCAACATGAATACAATGAAACATTGATAATGACATTATTAATCAAAATGTGTCGTTATTAGTTATTTATTTATTTGGCGATTTCAATACATGTATATACCTTTAGAGTTTACAGAGAAGGGCTATGATAACAACTAGAGAGTTGTTGTGTTTAAAACAAAAATCATAACTGAAACTTAACTTCAGAATCTGATTTATCATGAATCTTCATTATTTGGTGGGAGAAATGCCATGCCAGTCTAGTACATCTTCGTTAAAGGATTTAAAGTTTGGACAACTAATATCTATTTATTTGAACTGCTTTATGCCACGTATACAAGTTTTTTTAAACGCGTGTAAGGTAGTTTATTAATAATTTACAAACTCTTATTTTACTTTAATCAATTGCCTACGGCAACTTAGTAGTTCCAATTCTATGGGAATAAGAGAAATCACTACTCAACAGGTTAGGTGATCAAATGCCGTTAACAAGTAACCTAAAAACATTTTCATGAAAGTTTAGAGCAATCACAGTTACCGTTTGGAATTGGGTTCATCCAATTCAGGTATTGCAGCTTATATCCCATGAATGTGAATTCAAAGGGACAGAAAAAGCAGCAGGTCTGTATGCTGTAGTCAGTGGAGTAGAAACTGGGGGCAGAGCAAGGCGCTCTTGCCCCTTGTTTCCCAATCGAGTGGTGAGATAAAGTAAAACGAGAAAGAGAAAAAGGCAAGAAAATAAAGAAAAGCCAACTAAAAAGAAAAGTAATAAAGTCGAGAACACGAGACGATAAGAGAGCCCCCGGCACCCCATTCTAATTTGTAATTTTTGTAAATTCTCATTTCATTTTCCGAGTAAAAAATGTGCCCCCCCCCCCCCCCCAATTTTAGTTCAAGAGCTTCCTCAATACATGGACCCACGCTCCGCTAATAATTGGCTGTAGTTACTGGGGTTTTATCAGTTAATACCACGAGAGATTTATACTCCTTACTCAACTTTGAATTATCTCCTGGTTCGTATCTCGTTCAAAGCCTCTCTCGTTTCTTCGAATGAGAACAAGAAGACGGGCACTCGTTGTTCGGACGGATTAGGGCTGAATTACACCTTACCAATGTTCATCGAATGTAAGATGAAACTGCATTCTAATGGCAGCATGGTACAGACCTTTCCAAAGCTCATCCCATACTCATCCGCGGAAGCTGCTTGTCCAAGAAGGAAGAGTAAACTGGGGATCCCACCCGGACACAGAGTTTGCAGATTTCCTGGTAAGTCGTTCTTTGCGAGTTGAATGATGATGTCTAATATAAACGTGATAAGACATATAACCTGTTCTACTGTTCGATTCTTTTGAATATGTAATCATGTAAATCGTTGCCAAAAGTGTCGGAAGATTCGACATTTATGTTAGAGACTATTTTTAAGACATTGGCAACAAGGATTGACAGTCTATCCATAGCAACTGTGTGTTATAGCCAGAGGAGCAGCCGAAAAAGTTTAGTTGCTGAGAAGAGGACGTCGTTAACTTTATTAATCCCTTGTAAAACAGGTGAAGATGGTTACGTAATCATTAAAGGCCCTCGCGGCAATTGAGCTACAATAACCGAATCTCTTAATGTAACCTCGTATCCATCACCATGCACGTTCCTCAACCTAACCCTAATCCTGACACAAAACCTTATTGCGACACATTAATAGCAAACCTTTGGCAAAATGAAAACCGGAGCTGGGGGATATTGACAATGCATTTCCGCTGTGTATGTGGCCCGAATTCACAAAGAAGGTTTGTCGACAAACCTCCTTTTGTTTCGCCAAACTTCCTTTTGTTCTTTACAAACCAGGTTTGTAAAAAACGCCTAAAAACGCGTCATATGACGTACGAAAACCAAGGTTTGTCGACAAACCTCCTTTGTGAATTCGGGCCAATGTGTTTGTAATGCACAAAAATAATGTTATTTTGACAAAGTTTGCTGCATGGGGGAAGACAAGATGAAATTGTCCTAACGATTGAGTGCCCGACGGTTTACGGTTAGGTTTAAAGCGGGCAAAACTTATGCATTCGATGGAGAAACTCTTTTTATCAAGTTCTGAAATCAAGTGCCTAAAAGTAGAGGTATCGTGGTCGAGTGGATATATATCCGGTCTGTGGATCACAAGGTTCGCGGTTCGAGTCCTTGCCGCGGCACTAATGTCCTTTTGGTAAGACACTTGACTTATGTTAGGCAAATGGGTACCTGGTAATATTATTCCTTGAAATGCACTGTGCGCTGATAACGGCTGCCGGAGCTAAAGCTTGGGTAAAAGTTTCCAAAAAAGGCTCTCTGGAAGCGCATAGGGACGTTATAATTCAATTATTGTTAATTTATTTATTTATTTGTAGTTTTATGTTACAGGATAGCATTGTAAATTACAAAACTGCTTTCCACAATGGCTAGCATTGTCAGTTACAAAACTGGTTTCCACAATGGGCATGTTGGCCTAGATTAAGTATGTATACTATACAATATGATTAAATATTAAAATTATAACTAGTATATCAATTTCTAAATTTCTACTCAAGTGCTGTTTCCTAAAAAAAGGTTTGAATTCATTAATAAATGAAAAGGCAATTTTTTAACCAGAAAGCGCTAATCGTAAAAAATAGGTCGGACTGCATTACAACCAATATCAAATTGTTTGTATTTTGCCGGGAGTGTGGGCGGATGTGAACGTGACGTTTTTTTCATATTTGGTACAGATTTAATTTACTGCATGTACTTTCATATCATGATTGATCTGCCTGCCTATTCACGAATAATATAATATATTCCGTCCCCCAGCATGATATCAAGAACAAGCGACACTTGAGTAAATTAATTTCATTTTTTGATGTTTAGTACGTTTAGCGTGTGGTTGTCTTAGCAACACAACATGGCGAACAGATCACATCGGCAGAAAGACGATGATACGCCCGAGTGATTCGAAAGATGATCTTATTGTTGGAAAATTAATCAGCCAAGTAGTCTGTTTACCATCATAAATAGCACATATTGTCAGTAAGAGGTTTTGAAACATGATCTGTATAAGTCAATATAAATCAATTAGATTAGCAGTGATAATGTGTAAGAAACTACTACTACTACTACTACTAGTACTACTACTACTACTACTAGTACTACTACTACTACTACTACTACTATTACTACTACTACTACTTCTTCTACTACTACTACTACTACTACTACTACTACTACTACTACTCCTACTACTACTACTACTACTACTACTGCAACTACTACTACTACTACTACTACTACTACAACTACTACTAGTCTACTACTACTAGTCTACTACTACTACTACTACTAATACTAATAATAATGATAAACAATTACAATGCGACGTTCCTATCAAAATCGACAGAGCTCAATTGTGAGAATGTAGTATATTTGTGTACAATTCATAATGATACATAACAATGCAAAATGCGATTTTTCAACAACAAAAATTAGTCACTCCCCCCCCCCCCCCCCCCCCCCCCCATTATCATTATTATTATCATTATTATCATTAATGTTATTATCATTATTAACATTATTATTATTATTATTATTATTATTATTATTATTATTATTATTATCATTATTATTATTATTATTATTGAATTTGTCATCGCATGTAGATTTACCTTTGGTCTGTAGCTACATGTACATGACTTCCTCTTTTTCATCATGTGCCTCTTCCAGTGATTAGGAGCAGTAGACCTGCCTGAAAGAATACAGTGATACATTATATGCGTCAATAGTGCAGCGGCTTAGCAAGAAAATTGTGCACTTTTTGAGAAAAGCATGAAACTTCTAGCATAGTTAGCTTTCACCATAAGATTTATTTTCAGATGTGGAGGGAAGTCAGATTTGACCTCTGATGACCCTGAGAGGTCAAATCCAAAATGGCCGCCAGTCCGCATGGTCTTATTGTTAACTTTTGAACCAAATAGTCCAGAAAAACATTTAAGGTGTCATTTCCAAGTAACTTGGGAATGCCAATTCATTTGGTAACTCTTTTGAGATCGCCAGAACTCAGGGTTTTGCATGTAGGTCAAGGTCAAGGTCAAAATTGACTAAAAAATAGCAAGTTTTGAATGGTTACGCAATGTTTTCCCATTTATTTGTTATTTGTTCTCCCCTATGTTCTCAAATTTCTTTAGGAATGGTTCCCCTGCATAGTCCCCCACCTTAATCCCTTTCAGGTAGTTTATTTCACAGTTTGATTTGACCTCTGATGACCCTAAGAGGTCAAATCCAAAATGGCCGCCAGTCCGGATGGTTTTGTACAAAGGCGCTTAACTTTTGAACCAAATAGTCATGAAAAAAATTTAAGGTGTCATTTCCAACTAACTCGGGGATGCCAATTCATTCGGTTACACTTTTGAGATCGCCAGAACTTAGGGTTTTGCATGTAGGTCAAGGTCAAGGTCAAAATTGACTAACAAATAGCAGGTTTTGAATGGTTACAAAAAAAATCTCATTTATTTGTCATTTGTTCTCCCCTATGTTCTCAAATTTATTTAGGAATTGTTCCCCTGCATAGTCCCCCACCTTAATCCTTTTCAGGTAGTTTATTTCACAGTTTGATTTGACCTCTGATGACCCTAAGAGGTCATATAAAAAATGGCCGCCAGTCCAGATGGTCTTGTACAAAGACGCTTAACTTTTGAACCAAATAGTCCAGAAAAACATTTAAGGTGTCATTTCCATTTAACTTGGGGATGCCACTTCGTTTGGTAACGCTTTTGAGATCGCCAGAACTCAGGGTTTTGTATGTAGATGTAGGTCAAGGTCAAGGTCAAAATTGACTAAAAAATAGCAAGTTTTGAATGGTTACACAATGTTTTCCCATTTATTTGTCATTTGTTCTCCCCTATGTTCTCAAATTTCTTTAGGAATGGTTCCCCTGCATAGTCCCCCACCTTAATCCCTTTCAGTTAGTTCATTTCACAGTTTTATTTGACCTCTGATGACCCTAAGAGGTCAAATCTAAAATGGCCGCCAATCCAGATGGTCTTATTGTACAAAGACGCTTAACTTTTGACCCAAATAGTCCAGAAAAACGTTTAAGGTGTCATTTCCAAGTAACTTGGGAATGCCAATTCATTTGGTAACTCTTTTGAGATCGCCAGAACTCAGGGTTTTGCATGTAGGTCAAGGTCAAGGTCAAAATCGACTAAAAAATAGCAAGTTTTGAATGGTTACGCAAAGTTTTCCCATTTATTTGTCATTTTGTTCTCCCCTATGTTCTCAAATTTCTTTAGGAATGGTTCCCCTGCATCGACCCCCACCTTAATCCCTTTCAGTTAGTGCATTTTACAGTTTGATTTGACCTCTGATGACCCTAAGAGGTCAAATCCAAAATGGCCGCCAGTCCGGAACTCCGGATGGTCTAATTGTACAAACACGCTTATAACTTTTGTACCAAATAGTCCAGAAAAACATTTAAGGTGTCATTTCAAACTAACTTGTGGATGCCAATTCATTTGGTAACACTTTTGAGATCGCCAGAACTCAGGGATTTGCAATATAGTCAAGGTCAATGTCATATTCATTTTTTTTTTTGATTTTTTTTTGATTTTTTTAAAACTTTGCCTCCGTTTTGACACTTAACGAGTCATTATTTAAAAAAATAAGAAAAAGACCCATGTACCACCACTTTGACTATCCAGGGCTAAATTTCATAGAGCTGCTTATCGGCCGGTTCTGTGCTTACGTATGAGTTTCTACTTCATAGCACTGCTAACCGTAAGCACACGAAAATGCATTAACCTTAATGAATTTTCTAACAATGCAAATCCATTGTGAATGCGCAAGGTGGACGCCTTGTTTTCTTGCTAACCTGCTTAAGCAAATTTTTCTGCTACAGTTAGCACGAAAATTTGCTTACCGGTAAGCAGCTTTATGAAATTGGGCCCATGAGACCCAAAAAGCTATTCCAAATACGACCCAAATCCTGTTCATATCCACATGAATTTAGCAAGGTCCACAACTTATGAATATCCTAACTGGGTAACGATCAAAATCTAACAGTCTCCAAAATAAGAGCACAGTGCAGGGCACTTGAGTGCAGCTTTGACACACCTGCAACATTCAGTGCACCCTTTCTTGCAGCGACAGTGTATCAATTCATGGCACGATTTTTTTAACCTCCGGGAGAGTGGTCGAAAGAGGCTGCCACCCAGTTGTTACGTTTGTCCGGCCCAAGTCAGATGGCTCTGGCATCTCTGGATTCTTGGCTAATGTCTAGTTCCAACAGTAAGTTGGCCTGGTAGCAAGTGCGCTTAATGCGCTGCTTGAGTGCTGCCTGGGCCATCATTCACTACCATGCTCTCACTGGTTCGGTCATACATCAGCACCACAAATCGCTCTAGCAGTAACATTGGTCCTTCACTGACCTTACTAGGCATGCACAGGAGTTCACTGAGGAAATCATTCACCTCTGGGAAAGACTTTGGGAAAGTTTCCCAGGCAGTCTTCTTTCCTCTGAATGTAGAAACAGTGTCACACCCGGTGAACGTAACTATGAAAGAATGGGAGAGTCATACACTGTGTCGGACTCATGGAGGCAACCATTTTGTGAAAAGCTATGTCCCGATCTAAAGCTTGATCTGACACCAAAAGAGATCCACAGCTCATCAGGAGCTGTCTTGCTAAATGAAGCCACGGTCAGTACAACCGCATCAGTACCAACAGTAAGTATGGTTACCCTTTTACACCCTTTTTGCACAGCATCTGCCACATGCAGAAGTAGACGAGTGTCTGCCTCCTCGTGCGAGCATGAGGCAAGGCCTGCTAAGTGTGACATAGCAGGAGAGCAGAGTACTCCACTTTTGTTGCATACAGTTCCTTGCTCTGTGGTAGAGGAAGATGAACGGTTTCGCGTGACAGGAAAGCAAACAATTCGGTTTTGTTCTCATTGACTCGAAGGAAGTCTTGTTGCTTGGGCCACAGGTGCACTATTGTTTTTCGAGCCGATTTGATTTCAGGCAGCAAAGTAGATCTGCTTTAACTGGCGGGGCTGCCTGGTTTTCATGGGAGAAGAAATTGTCCACATCTCCATCCCGTGTCTGACACGAGATGTACATCCTCGAAAAGAGACCACAGTTTCTCTTAAGTGCTGCGAGCTGTGCCTTCTGTTTTGACATAACCTTGGCCGGCTGCCGACTGAAAAGTGGCAACTTGTTCGTATAAAGTGTTTGTGTGACAGGTGTCGTACATTGCTATAGCCTTTCTGTCACAAACTTTGTGTACTGCTCCTCACCTAGGGTCTAAATCCATCTCCCTGTTTCAGCCACTTGGGTGTCCATGATATGTCGCTTGTGCCAATGACTAGTAGGTCTTGACTTCTAGAAATGGATTCCCATCTCTTTCAGTACTGTCACAAGTGCCTTAACATCTTTCAGGAATACTGCCTGCACTCCAGGTTGCTGGTCATGGTGATGTTGTTTAGTGTTAGCAGAACCGTTATTTTGCTTTATGGCCTGTTCCTCAAACTTTGTAGTGATCCTTTAAATTACTTAGAACCAAATAAAACACAAATTTAAAGAGCAACTTACCAGTATTATTGAGCAGTAATGGAAAGGAGCAGTTTTCCTGACTTGGATTGAGGTGTTTGCCGTATACTGCCTAGCTGCCCACTGACCATGCTATGCATAGAGTCAGTTACAAGATAAATAATAGTTGGTGCTAAAATTAGTGAAAGTTAAGCGTCTTTGTACAATAAGACCATCCGGATTGGCGGCCATTTTAGATTTGACCTCTTAGGGTCATCAGAGGTCAAATAAAACTGTGAAATGAACTAACTGAAAGGGATTAAGGTGGGGGACTATGCAGGGGAACCATTCCTCAAGAAATTTGAGAACAAAGGGGAGAACAAATGACAAATAAATGGGAAAACATTGTGTAACCATTCAAAACTTGCTATTTTTTAGTCAATTTTGACCTTGACCTTGACCTACATCTACATACAAAACCCTGAGTTCTGGCGATCTCAAAAACGTTACCAAACGAAGTGGCATCCCCAAGTTAAATGGAAATGACACCTTAAATGTTTTTCTGGACTATTTGGTTCAAAAGTTAAGCGTCTTTGTACAAGACCATCTGGACTGGCGGCCATTTTTTATATGACCTCTTAGGGTCATCAGAGGTCAAATCAAACTGTGAAATAAACTACCTGAAAAGGATTAAGGTGGGGGACTATGCAGGGGAACCATTCCTAAATAAATTTGAGAACATAGGGGAGAACAAATGACAAATAAATGGGATTTTTTTTGTAACCATTCAAAACCTGCTATTTGTTAGTCAATTTTGACCTTGACCTTGACCTACATGCAAAACCCTAAGTTCTGGCGATCTCAAAAGTGTAACCGAATGAATTGGCATCCCCGAGTTAGTTGGAAATGACACCTTAAATTTTTTTCATGACTATTTGGTTCAAAAGTTAAGCGTCTTTGTACAAAACCATCCGGACTGGCGGCCATTTTGGATTTGACCTCTTAGGGTCATCAGAGGTCAAATCAAACTGTGAAATAAACTACCTGAAAGGGATTAAGGTGGGGGACTATGCAGGGGAACCATTCCTAAAGAAATTTGAGAACATAGGGGAGAACAAATAACAAATAAATGGGAAAACATTGCGTAACCATTCAAAACTTGCTATTTTTTAGTCAATTTTGACCTTGACCTTGACCTACATGCAAAACCCTGAGTTCTGGCGATCTCAAAAGAGTTACCAAATGAATTGGCATTCCCAAGTTACTTGGAAATGACACCTTAAATGTTTTTCTGGACTATTTGGTTCAAAAGTTAACAATAAGACCATGCGGACTGGCGGCCATTTTGGATTTGACCTCTCAGGGTCATCAGAGGTCAAATCTGACTTCCCTCCACATCTGAAAATAAATCTTATGGTGAAAGCTAACTATGCTAGAAGTTTCATGCTTTTCTCAAAAAGTGCAAAATTTTCATTATATTGGGAGCTTATCCGCTGTACTACAAGGGTATAGAGGGATTTGCAGAAGTAACTGTATCCCTAAACAATCGAATTCCTATGGTTGCGTTATAGTTGCAGTGGCTTGTCTCCTCTTTTTACCACAGATTGTGGCAAAGATACCTGTCGAAACGGCTGGTGTGAGGAGACTATGAAAAACTTCAGATGCCACTGCTCTGCCGGATATCGAGGAAAACGTTGCGATACACGTGAGAATAAAAACAATCTTAATAATTATCTGACAAGTCGGTTAGACGAATTAAAAACCATCTGTACAACTTATTTTTGCTAGTAACCTGAATTCGAGCAAAAATTATCAAGTTTGTCAAAAGGAACGGCAGCGTGAGTGTACATCATAATCAAAAAATTGTCAGACCCCCCCCCCCCCATTAATTTCTCTCTGTCCCCCTTTCCCCCTCTTCTTCTCCTCCTCCCCCCCCCCCCCCCCCCCCCCACTTTGCCCTCCATACTATATGTCGGTCTTTCCGTCTCTCTCTATCTCTCTCTTTCTTGTAAGTATGTGTTTTCTTAATTGAATTATATTGTAACGCCAGTGGAAACCAAATTTCTATGTAACTTGTTCGCAAAGATCAAATAAAATATCTTGTATCTTGTACCTCTGCCTTTCTCTTTCTCTCTCGAATTTGCTTTGGTTATCCCCCTTTCCTCAGTTTCCTACTCTCTCTCTCTCTCCAACTCTCTCACTCTCTCCTTCTCTCTCTCTCTTTCTCTCTCTCTCTCTCTCTCTCTCTCTCTCTCTCTCTCTCTCTATCTCTCACCCTCTCTCTCTATCTCTCTTTATTTCGTTCTCTTTAACCATGCTCACACTTTTTGATTACTATTTTCTAAATTTCTTCATTCACTCTTACTCTCTGGCTCTGTATCTCCCTGTCTCTCTCTTTCTATCTCCGCCTTTTCCTTTCTTTCTCTCGATTTTTATGTTATATGAATTCTAAATTCCCTTTTCTCTCTTCAAATTTCTTTCGCCGTCTCTCCATGCTTCTCTATTTCGCTTTCAAATTCTTGTTCTCGGCAGCCGCTCAGGCGTCAAAAGCTAGGAATTCAATATCATGTGATGATTTGTCCAGTTAGATTTGTTAAATTTGAGTAAATATGAATTCAAATATTTAATTTGCCCTCAGATTGTTTTATCAGGTGTATATCATATTTCTTCCTCAGAATCAACTACTACACGAGACACCCCAACGATGTCCACTACGGGAGCCACTACCTCACACCCTACCACAACGACTCGAAAGAAAACAACAACAACAAAACTCCCTCCCCCTCTCTCTCTCTTTTCTCTCTCTCTCTCTTCTCTCTCTCTCTCTTTCTCTCTTTCTCTCTCCTCTCTCTCTCTCTCTCCTTCTCTCTTTCTCCCTCTCTATCTCTCTCTCTCTCTCTCACCCTCTCTCTCTTTCTTTCTTTCTCTTTAACCATGATCACCCTTTTTGATTACCATTTTCTAAATGTATTCAATCACCCTCACTCTCTGTTTCTGCCTCTGTCTCTCTTTCTGTTCCCGTCTTTTCTTTATCTCTTGATTTCTATGTTTTATGAATTTTCACTTCCCTTTTCTCTTTTCAAATGTCTTTCGCCGTTTCTCCATGCCTCTCTCTTTCGATTTCACGTTCATGTGTAAACAATATGCTACAACGTGAACCAACCTCTTGTTCTCGGCAGCCGCTCACGCGTCAAATGCTAGGAATTGAATATAATGTGATAATTTGTTAAATTTGGGTTGGTATGAATTCAAATCTGTTCTTGCCCTCATATTGTTTTATCATGTGTTTATTTCTTATTTCTTCTTCAGAATCAACTACTACACAAGACACCACAACGATGTCCACGACGGAAGCCACCACCTCACATCCTACCACTACTACTCGTAAGAAAACTTCATTTACATTATCTCTCTCTTTAGGAATTTAATAAGCATGTGATGATTTGTCCAGAAAGATTTGGTAAATTTTGGTCAATATGAATTTAAATTTCATTTGGCCCCAGATAGTGTCATTAGTTGTATATCATATTTCTTCCTCAGAATCAACTACTACACAAGACATAACAGCGATGTCTACGACGGTAGCCACCACCTTACACCCTACCACAACTACTCGTAAGAAAACTTCATTTACACCACCTCTCCCTCACTCCCCTCCCTTTGTCTCTCTCCTTTCTCTCTGTCTCTCTCTTTGTGTGTCTCTCTCTCCCCCTCTCTCTTTCTCTCTCTCTCTCTCTCTCACCCTCTCTCTCTATCTCTCTTAATTTCGTTCTCTTTAACCATGCTCACCCTTTTTTATTACAATTTTCTAAATGTCTTCATTCACTCTTACTCTCTGTCTCTGTCTCTCTCTGTCTCTCTTTCTTTCTATCACCGTCTTTTCATTCTCTCTCGATTTCTAAGTTATATGAATTTTCACTTCCATTTCTCTCTTCAAATTTCTGTCTCCGTCTCTCCATGCCTCTCTCTTTCACTTTCACGTTCAAGTGTAAACAATATGCTACAACGTGAACCAACCTCTTGTTCTCAGCAGCCGATCAGGCGTCAAATGCTAGGAATTGAATATAATGTGATAAATTTTGTCCAGTAAGATTTGTTAAATTTGGGTAAATATTATTTCAAATCTATTCTTGCCCTCAGATTGTTTTATCAGGTGTATATCTTATTTCTTCTTCAGAATCAAGTACTACACAATACACCACAGCGATGTCTTCGACGGAAGCCACCACCTCACACCCTACCACACCGCCTCGTAAGAAAACTTCATTTACACCACCTCTCCCTCTCCCCCTCTCTCCCTCTCTCTCTCTCCTCTCTCTATCGATCTATCTCTCTCTCTCTCTCTATATCTCTCTCTCTCTATTATAAATTTATTCATTCACCCTCACTTAAACCATGCTCACCCTTTTTGATTACCATTTTCTAAATTTCTTCAATCACCCTCACTCTGTCTCTGCCTCTGTCTCTCTTTCTTTTTCCGCCTTTTCTTTTTCTCTCGATTTCTATGTATTATGAATTTTCACTTCCCTTTTCTCTCTTCAAATTTCTTTCTCCGTCTCTCCATGCCTCTCTCTTTCGATTTCACGTTCATGTGTAAACAATATGCTACAACGTGCAGCAACCTCTTGTTCTCGGCAGCCGCCCATGCGTCAAAAGCTAGGAATTGAATATAATGTGATAATTTGTTAAATTTGGGTTAATATGAAGTCAAATCTATTCTTGCTCTCACATTGTTTTATCAATATTTCTTCTTCAGAATCAACTACTACACAAGACACCACAACGATGTCCACGACGGAATCCACCACCTCACATCCTACCACAACTACTCGTAAGAAATCTTCAGTAAATAATTTGCTCTCGGCAGCCGCTGACGCGCTAAAAACAAGGGATTAAATTAATTTAATATAATGTGATGATTTGTCCTGTAACATTTGTATTAAATTGCTAGAGTTCTCTATTTTTCCATTTCTAATTCAATTGTCCAAACCAGCTTAGTTCAACAATTACAACAAGAAGAATGATTCTGATATGAAGTATGAGATGATAATCGATGGTAGCTTGGCTTTTTTTCCCCAGTCTCTATAATTTCATAATATATAAGTATCAAAAATCGCACAATCAACATTTAATTTTCATGGTATTTATGTTATCTTTACAGACCTAAAATATACTTTGCAAAATATGTATTTATTTAGGTAAACACCTCTGGTAAATATTTTCTGTTTTATCATTGTGTCATGGTAAAATTTGCCAAAGAACTTGATAAGCTACCCACCATTATTCTCTCGTTGTCATTTCTCACAATTACTTATTGCTTCATCTTCTTTTAGTAGAGCCATTTATTGCCCACGATGTCAACTTAACGCTGTACTACTCGCTTTCTAGCCATATCCTCAAAGTACTTTGGGCCCGAAATTTTCACGCTTAAAGGTACAATGTCCCATTTCCAGGCCAAACAAAAAGAAAAGGTTAGATTCCAACGGTATTTGAAAGACAATACTAATTTAGAACTTCCCTCAAAACGAAAGGGCTTGGAAATGGCTTATAGTGGAAAAAGAACGGCCATTAGTTGTCGATTCGACTTCAATCAGTTTAGTGTTGTCCATTACAAATACAAGTAGTGGGTTATTGATGTAGACAAATGCTCATGTACCTGTTACAGCTCATCTTATGTATGTTATTACCAAAGAAGAAAAAGATGTCAATCAGTCACTCAATCTTGTCTGACAGTGAAGTCTAGAAGGTTTATGGGTTTCCTTGCATAATTTGAATACTAGGACACCGCTAACATTTACATTTCACAGATAGGACATACATGACATATTCATAATTCCTGCCAAGTTATACAGAATTTTATGTTGGCTGCAAAAGGGACATATAGTATTTTTAAGGAATAAATGTAATAGGTCTCAAACTAGATTATATTCCTTGAAGCGAATAGTAACTTTGTATCACATTGTAATATTCGCTATATACAAGAACAGCATATCATTATTATCTCTATGTACATGCTTCAAGTATACTATAGACAAGCTTCTATAAACGATTTTGTGGCGATAAATTAGTTGTTTACAATTTGAATTACACTTTATTTAACATTTCTTTTTTCTTGCTTGAGGTTTATCAAATCTGGTTGTAATGAAAAGAAGCGTAATATATTGCCCCAATATCGAATAATCCTGTGTTTATATCACCTTTCATTATCCAGAAACAACTACTACACAAGAGACCACATCGATGTCTACGACGGACTCAACTACCTCACGTCCTACCACAACTACTCGTAAGAAAACTACAGTAATAATGATAATAATAATATATAATTTGTATATAGCGCTTAATACAAATGTCTCTAAGCGCTTTACAAATATACTATTACCCCGGTCATTGGATTCAGTGCTTGCCCGCACACAATATGTGCACAATCTCCACTCCCTGGGGAGCATTCCAGCCAGGCGTTACATGACGCTCAAAAACTGTTTGACCAACAATGACGGTCGCATCCTACCGGGTACCCATTTAACACCTGGGTGGAGAGTAGCAAGTGCAGATTAATATCTTGCCAAAGGATATTAGTGCCGTGTCGGGATTCGAACCCTCGACCTTCGCATCTCCAAGTCAGCGCCTTAAACCACTCGACCACGACACTCCCACTCGACCACGACACCCCCTCTCTCTCTCACTCTCTATCTCTCTCTCTCTCTCTCAATCTATCTTTCACTCAGTACAAACATTTATTTGATATATTTCTTTTTTCCTAACATTCGTTTTTTTTTCTTCCAGCGCTCTCTTTGAAAGAGGCTATCATCTTTTGTTATTTCAAACTGTTTGTAGTTGCTGCTGTTGCTTTTTTTTTAATTGTTTGCTTTGTTTTCAGAATATTTCATCACATTATCCATGAAATGAATAGGCTTTGTTTCTTTAACAAAAGTGAAAGCATGTAAATCTTTTTGACATGTTCCCCACGAATCCAACGACAGGTACAACTCTCCTGTTTTAGTTTTTTTTTGTAATGGAAAGTGTTTTTATACTATATACTTTCGGATTACACGTACGCGAAAAATCAGTCCAAAGTTTACTGGCATAAACCTAATACGAAAAGCAAATAGATGATAGAATATTCTTTACCCTATTTTTATTTTTTACAAGAATTTCTGTCATATCGCAATTTTAAAGTAGGTATTTATATACGGCCATCTAAATTAACAAAATTGTACAAGGAGAAAATATTTTGTCGTCAATTTCGCTAGTCAGATTGTTCGATAATCATAACACTTTGTAGGTAATTCATAGTCCTAAAACTTAGCTCTATTTAACGTGAACGAAAACCAAACATAGAAGGAGAAAATTGGCCTTCTGTGGATATATATATATATATATATATATATATCCACATTCTGGAATTACTCACCTCAAAACTTGCATAACACAAATTCACAAAGTTTACGAACGTTAACAATCAGTCTATTGTAGTACGTGTAGTATAGATAACCGTTCGATCCCTCTGTGACTCAGAATAGTTTTATATTCGAGAAGTGGCATACTGCCTATGATTTGTTAAGGTATTGTATATGAGCATTAAAAAAAACATTGATTGAATGTGACTTCAGGGTGTACCTTTAATTGATTATCTCTTTACCAGCTCTCAAGAACGAAGAACGACAGAACTGATATTCATTTGTACATTGGCGTTGTTATTTACAATTGAAGGAGCACATAGTTGCAATTAATATTCAGAGCATTATTCATTGAACTTATTGAAGTGCTGGTTATTGCCCATAAATACATTATGAATAGTCATATGATTAATCAAATTCAAATTCTCAGAATTGTAGCGACGTCAGACTAGAAGTGCGATTGTTTACGATTTGAAGCCGGTTTGGCCTTTATTCTGACGAGAAGGCTCAAATGCATTACATTTCCGGTTGTTAGTATATTCTTATCATCATCTGAACCTAAAACAGAAACATGATGTCTGTTTTAGATTTCCATATTTAATACAGTATAATTTTTTCGTAATTTCGTAACGCTGGATGATCGTAAAGACAGTGTGCGGTGGCCTTTATTCTTTTTAATTTGAATTTTAAAGATTTTAAGGTAAGACTAAGAATTAGATTAATAGATAGAAATAATCATTATAAAGTCTAAAAGATAACATTGAAGAAGAAAAACGTGTAAATGTAGACAGAAAGCCTCTTCTAACATAGAACTAAGACCTCGAGGGAGAACTGAGCCATTTTGTTCCTGGTTCTGTAGAGAGCAATCTTAACGTATATTCTTTGAATAATTGTTTGCCTATTTCTATATCTTCATATGTCTTGATATACGGATCTATTCGGTTCATCTATTGTAAGAGAAACATCAAAACGTTATTGAAAAAACATTATCTTCCTTTTACCCATTTATTTTAGAATCGACTGCAAAGATCTTTGTGACAGACCTAGAAACCGAGTACAAGATTTTTGTTGCAGATCTACAAGTTGATCTTGACTTCACTTTCATTCCATCCACTAAAGAACCGCGTTTTATTACCTATGACTCCGTGGAGAAGAAGATCTACTGGACTGACTTTGATGAACAACGAGTTTATCGTGCTGATGCGGATGGTGCAAACAGGGAGAATGTCACTTCTGGAAACGGCAAAGGTACGGCGCGCCGCGGCGTATAGAAAATGTCCATAGATAAGCTTTGAAATACATTCAGACGTAAGGATAAACTTGCTCCCTATCTAATGCCGATTTAATAAACAAATACAGAATCATATCATACATCATACATCTTAGTATATACGAATACAAAGTATCAAGGAATCTGACACCATATGGCACTGAAATAAAGCTGTTGGCACAGCATATTTTCTTTATGAGAGGGATATCAAACAACACTGAATTTATAATGATTTGTCATTATATATCATGCAATCTTAGTTTGTTTGATTGCTTATTGAATGCTAGTATCTTCTGTCTATCCATTTCGAATCTGGAAAAAATTGAGTATTTGAAGTAAACCAATCGTTAGGAGCCCCTCCCCCCCCCCCCCCCCCCCCCAGTTCAAGATGTTTAGAATTCATGATTTCATTTGAATCTTAGAGCCACGAGGAATTGCGGTAGCTGAATCATCACGCATTCTGTACATCGCCTACAGAGGGTCAAATGAAATAACAACTGTGGATATTGGACAAGGTAGCGCATTTCCAGGGAGTGAGACAAACTTTGTAAGAATCGATCACCCTAAGATTTTGGAGGTGGATGAGGAACAGGGGTAAGTTTATGACGTCATCTTTAGTGTTGGTTCAGAAGGAGGGGTGTGGGTTGTAAATTGACCCACCCAGGCCCTACCAAGTAGTACCCCTCATAATTATACATACAGTCAATTGAAAGCCTCCTGATGTTTTGTATTCACTGTTTACGTGATAATGTGTTTATCAAATACATGATAATAACGATGATGATGATGATGATAATCATCATCATAACAATAATAACAATAATGATAATAATAATGATAGTACTAATAATAATCTTAACAATAAAAATGAACTACAGCAAGTACAGTAAAGTGCAAAGCTTGCCCTTATTATAAACGATTTTCAATACTGAGGCCTTTTTGCAACACCGCAATGCTTTTTATTTTAATTTATAGGGACCTTACACCATGCAGGTTTACTCAAATGATAATGCACGATATGTTTCATTTCTACCAATGGTTACCCGTATATGTTGGTGAATGGATGACGTCATGACAACTTCTGATTTTCTCGATATCGATATGTTTTGACAGGACACTCTTGATTTTTCAGATTCTTGTATTGGTCAATGAACAACGACATCCAACGCAAACCTCTTAATGGATCTGGAAGCACAGAGAATGTATACTCTAACGCCAATCTATCCCAAATCAGCGGATTAAGCATTGATCTCAGCCGTACGTATTTCATATTTAGAAGGGTTCAGTAAAATGACATGTCATTTCAGATAAATGAATCAGAATTCAACAAGAGTTTATCTATACATGGTTCCACTCAGGTGTTAATGGGTACCCGGTACGTCATTGTGGTTTAATTAGCATGTAGGCGACTAACTTTAACACCCCTATTGACTGGAGAATGTGCACCGTATTCTGCAGAATGGTGATAGAATTCAATAACTGGGGTAATAATAATACTGGAAAGCGCTTCATAAGAAACAGGTATTTGCATTATTATTTATTTTGTATACGCTAAATTATCATGAACTTTTTCGAAATATCATTTAGGTAACAAACATTATAACAATTCTCAAATATTAAGGCATTTCAGAACCTAGACAAAGAGATGAATTTGATGGAAAAATGAAAATGATAAATGGGGAATCCAAGTGTTTTTTTGATGGGGTATATAGCCATCAACTCTTTATGACTCTGAACACAATGCATCGGTATGGTTTAATAAAAGTGTAGTTAAAACGTCATTAAAAAGGATAAACACAAGATATATAATACAATGCAATAATTATGTGAGTGCCAAGCGCTGAAAATTATAAAAGTTGTTGTGTGTTCTTGTATAGCACTAGTATGTCACACTTGACGACCCTGGTGCTCCAGTGATCAGGCGCGCCGGAAGCAGTTTGGGATTGGGGGGGGGGGGGGGGCAAACATTTCAGGGGGCTCACCTTCCAGGGGCAGTGACGTAATGAGAAAAATTTTTCGGAAGGGGGGGCAGACGAAAAAATCTGCATCACCACCAGTCTTACACGTTACATGCAGGTCCCGCGGAACATTTTTCAAAGTGGAGTATTACTATTAACGATCAGGTAGAGCGTAAATTGGCGTGGGGTCCAGGGCATGAGCCTCGGCAGGGGGTCAAGGGGCTGAGCCCCCGGAAGCTCAGGGGTTTTAGGTATTTAATTACGGTTAGATGAGCATCCAGGGGCACTCTTTAAGGCCATTGACGTGTTCCAGGGGGGAAGCCCCTAGAAGCTCAGAGGTTTTAATATTTAATTACGGTCAGATGAGCATCCAGGGGCCGCCTTAGGGCCCTTGGTGGGGTCCAGGGGTCAGAGCCCCCGGGAGCTCAGGGAATTTAGGTATTTAATTACGGTCAGATGAGCATCCAGGGGCCCGTCTTAGAGCCCTTCGTGGGGTCCAGGGGGCAGAGCACCCGGAAGCTCAGGGGTTTTAGGTATTTAATTACGGTCAGATGAGCATCCAGGGGCCCGTCTTAGAGCCCTTGGTGGGGTCCAGGGGGCAGAGCCCTTGGAAGCTCGGGGGTTTTAGGTATTTAATTACGGTCAGATGAGCATCCAGGGGACCTCCTTAGGGCCCTTGGTGGGGTCCGGGGGCGGAGCCCCCGTAAGCTCTGGGGCTTTAGGCGTTTAATTACGGTCAGATGAGCATTTTTTATACCTTATTTGTGACATTGACAGGTCACTTATTTTTTTCTCTCCGTCTTTCTTTCTTTTTCTCTTTAACATACTTTTTCAAAAAGTGAGGGGGGGGGGGCTCGAGCCCAGCCACTTTGCAGACCATGACATAAAGGCTTCTAAATAAGCGTATTTTTCGCCCGACTGTAATTTGAAAATTTCTTATTTTCCAACAAGCGCATAAAAAGGTATGAAAAAATACCGGAAAATCATGTCATAACAGCAACATTTGTAAATCACTGGTATCGAATAAGAAATACACCCCCCCCCCCCCCCCATCAGTACGCCAGCGTTCAGAGGCTCATGTCTTCTCACCCCTGTAACAAAAAAACAGACACGCTTTCCCATTCTCGCACGATATGCGCGTATCGCTATTATAAAGACCTCCATTAATAAATACCGTATAGGTGGCATGCGCAATGTTTATGAAATTTAATTCCTGCGAACTTTCCTTTTCTTTGAATGGAATTGTATATGTGATTTTATTCAGGTTTTTATTATTGTTATGTTCTTTTGGGTAAAAAATACAAACCATGTTTAATCCTTTAATGCTTTTTTTTTTTTTTTTTGGAGGGGGGGGGGCGTTTTTGGGGGGCAAAAATGCGTTTTGCCCCTCCCCCCCACTTTTTTGGTTGGGGGGCAACTGCCCCCCCCCCCCCCCCACTTCCGGCGCCTATGCCAGTGATATTACCCATAGTTTGACATCAGCCGTGTACGTATTTCTTATTTAGAAGGGACATTGACATCATCCGTGTACGTGGAAAGACGAATTGATTTTTTTATGAAGGTCTTTGGAATGCAAAATCATGGATTTATCAAGTAAAGACAATTATTTTGCATTTGTATTACAATATCACGATATTCCCTTCTTTCCAAAATGGAAATATGACTTTGGTGATGTGATAAAGTCCCTCATAATTATATAACTTTTATTTAAGAGCATTACATCAACGTGTTGAATAGTCGCGGGGAGACAGTGTTGGCATTGGCAAATTTAACTATTCATTTATTTATAAATATGTATGATACCACGTCCTTCTTGTAGTATTAATATAACTGTATAGTTTTTATAATAATATACCATGGGCTAGCAAAAAAGGAGAAAATTATAGAAATGAATCGAACTTAACTGAAAGGTATTACTTATTCAACCTGACCAAATGTAATACGTCACGTATACCACTAAGCAGGCGCGTACGCAGGGGGGGGGGGAGGGGGTTCGGGTTAACCCCCCCCCCCCCCCTTGAGTTTTTTGTATTTGTATCTTTTGTGTATGTTTTTTTGGAAAAAAAACCCTCCCCTTTTATTTTTTGTTATTTTTGTTATTTTATTTTTTAATAAAAAATTTAAAAGAGCCAATGGGTGACCTAAAAAAGGTGACCTTACCCCCCCCCCCCAACGGAACAAAATGTCAACTTTTCAAATTTCGAGACCAAAAAAAGGTCCTCTTACCCCCCCCCCCCCCCCCCCCCCCCCCCCCCCCCCCCCCCCCCCCCCGCTTATTCAGCGGCTGGCTGAGTCGTTGCGATTTTTCTTGGGACCGATTTCAATCCCCCCCTCCCCCCCCCTTTAAAAAATCCTGCGTACGCCACTGCCAGTATCTTCAAGTTGTATGTAATTTTGTCTTGTCTTGTCTTCTCAGAATTTGATTTTTAATTGATATCAATTGTTGTGTGTGTTTTGTTATTACACTTTTATTAAATTAAGGATTAAGTTATTCAGGAAGATATTTGTTCTTGTTTCCTTGTAAGATTTGCACATTTCTTTGTTTTGGCAGGAGATCCACGACGCATATTTTTCTGTGACTTTGCGAAGCAAAGAACCTTCTACAAGGACGTAAACCAAACTCTCACAATGGCTCACGAGCTCACAGACTACATGAATGACCCTGACATCAATAACGATGAAGAGCGAACATACCGAGATTTAAGCTACTTCAATGGCTCCCTCTACTGGACGAAGGAAGGCAGTCACAAAGGCATCGCTGTAATGACTAACTACGATCAAAGCAGTCGATCATTCGCCATCAAAGAAACCAATGAGATTAGCAAACCCTATCGAATTCTGATCACTATACTGTAGATCCATGATCAATATTTGATAGAACAGAGCCCGGAGGTCTATTGTTTATTTGATTCAGCGCAGTCAACATTGTCATGTCAGATATGACATGGGAAACCACCGAAAAAACCGCCCGTTTTTTGTTTTTATGGGGGGGGGGATTAATTTTTTTTAGGGTGAGTTTATTTAATGTAAATGAATGACAACAAAGGTCCTATGCGTATTCACTGAACTCTGTGTTGACAGATACAGAAATATGAAGCGCATTACACTTCATCATTACGTCATCGTCAAAATAAAAACACCGCCGAATTTTTGCCACGTCATATCTGAACGAGGCTTTAAGAGACAAAATCTCCCGCTCTCCACCACTTTGGATATACCGGCCCAGACCCAATGTGTAAAAGTGTACTCATTTTAAATGGAGAATGCTTGAAAGTCTCATATCGAATAATTGCAGCATATATTTTCTAGAATTTAGGCTAGTGCTGAAGTTATCGGGGTTGTTTTAGAGGAACGATTAAAAGTTCTTTCTTGTTCATGCTATGTCTTGCTGAGATTTTGCTTTTAATTGATATGCTCCTTTTATAATTATTCTGTATTGCTTTTCAAAATGAAATTAATGGAACCATGTAAACCAAGAGATATGAACCGTAATTTTCAGACAGTGCTAGTAACAAGTCTGTTTGCATTATATAAACTCCTTGAAGTGATAGGTTATTGAATTGGTTTGGTTTATTGAGAAATCACATCAAACAAGCCGCTCGCAGGCTGAAAATGTTCTATTTACAAACAAGTTAAAAATATAGAGAAATATAAACATATACAAAACTAAAAATACATATTGTAAGTCAACCTTTGCAGAAATTATTTAACATTGGTTAGATGAAATCGAAATTGCAAAACAAAGTTATAAAAGTTTAAGTATACTTTCATGTTGAAAGACCAAGACGGTGGGAAGGAGAGAATGGAGAAGAAAAAAGGAAGTTGTTTGAGCGAAAGTGTTGAGAAAGTATTTAACAATTGCTATACAAAAATTGAAATTAAGCATTACAAAAAATTGAACCGTAAAAGTAAAAAATGACAGTCTCTATTCTGTTTTCCCTTTAATATAAATGTAATGCAGCATTCATCTATAGATCGAGAAAGTTGTTCAATAAAATTAGAATGAGTATTTAAATAACAATATAGTGTAATCTCGAAATAGATATTGCACTGGAGAAAAAGACCCAAGTCAAATAATTGCCAAGGGCATGAAGTTTTTTTTTTTTAAGGAACACTAATGAACTAATGAAACAACGGATTGAAATATGTTTATAGTTTGAGGCAGTCTGAGAGTAAATTTAATAAAAGTGTATGTTGCAAACGTAATATTATACCGGTTTGTTTAAAACCAAATATCTATTGATATGCATTATCATGCTTGCTCGAATACTAGCTATCAAACTCTCATTTGCTGTCAAACATTTCATACTCATAACTAAGATTTTTATATCTTGGCCAAAATATAAAAAAAGCATGAAACATTATTATAGTCAAACGTCATAGTGTACGGAATCTGAATGCAATCTCGTAAGATTTTGAGAATGCAGAAGAGTAACTTGAATTATCGAATTATTTACCTAGCTAAACCGATTGGGGACATTTGTATAAAAAAAAACATTATCGATTGTTTGTTAATCATATACAATACTTGTACATAATATTTTAGTATATTGATAACTTATTTTCTTCAAATTTGTTGTTCATAGCCTCATAGGTGTTACTGACGCTGACGAAGATCTAATCTTCTGATATAGTTTACTGTGTGAACTTAACCTTGATCAGTTTATTTAATGTTTTGAGTGGGATTCGTTTACATATATACGTATGTATCCTGTGGAGTGCAATATGTATCTGTATTTCAAATATTTATTTAATTATAATGAACAAAAATGGATTCTTAGTTTTCTGATAGTACAGATGATAGGATATGTTATAGTTCTTTCGTAGGGATTATATAGGACTTTGTGCAGTGCTCAGCATTGGTCAAGACTACATTTCATTTAGAAATATGACTTTTTAAATCCAAATATTAGCATTTCGTTGCAAAACGTTTAGGATTTCTTTCAATCCTACTTTGATGTTGATTGCTGTGTAACTAAGATAAACTGTATGAGTTAAACCTAAAAAGAGATAATCCTTTGTAATGAGTATGCATTGTGTTTTGAAACCAAATAATGATGTGCGGTTTGAAGAAGGTTAGCAAAGACGAACGATTTACAAACAGTAGTTTGTTCGTTATGTTTATGGGTTCATGGCTGTATTATAATATATTGGATGAACTTCTAATGCCTTTCTGTTAAGAAATAATGGAAATTCAAACACTGAAAATAAACACGAAAGAGGAAGTTTGGTTAATGCTCATTAATGTTCTCTGACTATCGACATTATGTCCGGGAGATTCATTCTATCACATATTTAGGCAAACAATGCAAATCTAAATATTGTATAACCGTTACAGTATTTGGTTTTTCATCCTTTCCCTTAATCACCTATCGTACACATAGAATATGATTCAATTTTTATGTAGGCAAAGTGATGTTGATCAATTATTCAAAAACAATTTCTACCATTCGAGGACATTGATAACTTATTTCCTTCAAATTTGTTGTTCATATGTGTTACTGACGATGACGAAGATCTAATCTTTTGATATAGTTTACTGTGTGAACATAAATACACCTTCATCAGTTTGTTGAATGTTATGAGTGGGATTCGCTGATATATATAATTTTATATACGTATCCTGTAGAGTGCCAAAATGTAATGTGTATCTGTATTTGAAATATTTATTTAATCATAATGAACAGAAACGCATCTTAGTCTTTTGACAGTACAGATGGTAGGAACTGTTATAGTGCTTTCGTAAAGATGAAATAGGCCTCGATGTGCTCAGGATCGGTCAAGGCTACATTACATTTACAAATATGACTTTTGGAATTTGAATATTAGCATTTTGTTGCAAAACTTTCAAGAAAGCTGTCATTTCTTTGTTGTTGGTTGCTGTGAAATTAAATTATACTGTATGTGTTACACCTAAAAAAAGAGAATCCATTGTGTGATTGTGCATTATGTTTTGAAAAGAAATAATGATATGCGGTTTGAAGAAGGCTAGCAAAGAGTAACGATTTCCAAGCAGTAGTTTGTTCTGTACCTTTATGGGTTCATGGCTGCATCATATATTCGATTAACTTTTAATGTCTTTCTGTGAAGAACATTGGAAATATATTATACCGAAAATACACTCTAAATAAATGCAACCTAGCGATAGAGGGAGTTTGGTTAATGCTCATCAATATACTCTGACTATCTACATTATGTCCGGGAGATTGTTTCTATCAGTTTCACATATAGGCAAACAGTGCAAATCTAAATATTGTATAACCGTCAAGGTATTGGGGTTTAATCCTTTCCATTTAATCTACTATCGTACACAAATAATATGATTTTATTTTTACTAATAGCTCCCCCCCCCCCCCAAGAATAAAAAGGAAAATAAAATACCCCTAAGAAATGAATCTGTCACTGAACTGCAAACCTGCCCAAATGAAATCATTATTTCTCAGCATTGGTAACAAATAAAAACGAGATGAGAAATAATGAACACCATGGCGACCAGAAGTGCAATGAATCATGCCCGACATACACATACGCATTATCCATTCAGTGAGCCATGGCATGAACACCTCGATTAGTTTAATTGTTGAAAACCAAATTTAATTTACTATGATTAGGATAAGTAGGCGATCATAAACTGATGAATGCAGTGTTGAGAAAGTTCAAGCAAATAACAATGTAGGCATAGTGATGGGGATCAATTATTCAAACACAATTTCCCCTATTCGAGGCCAATATGCAATGCTAAAATGTATCAACAACAAAAGATTTTAGAAAGTAGAAAAGCATTGGTAACAAAAAGAAACGAGATGAGAAAGAATGAACGCCATGGCGACCAGAAGTACAATGAATCATGCCCGACATACACATACGCATTATCCATTCAGTGAGCCATGGCATGAACACCTGTATTAGTATAATTGTTGTAAACCAAATTTAATTTACTATGATTAGGATAAGTAGGCGATCATAAACTGATGAATGCAGTGTTGAGAAAGTTCAAGCAAATAACAATGTAGGCATAGTGATGGGGATCAATTATTCAAACACAATTTCCCCTATTCGAGGCCAATATGCAATGCTAAAATGTATCAACAACAAAAGATTTTAGAAAGTAGAAAAGCATTGGTAACAAAAAGAAACGAGATGAGAAAGAATGAACGCCATGGCGACCAGGAGTGAAATGCATCGTGCATAACATACACATATCATCATTATCCAAGAGCAATGAGCAATGATGAGAGTGAATTCGAAGGAGGGAGGAAGGGATTCGTTCAAGAGGGACACGGAGACAGACATATAGAGAGAGGGAAAGAGGCAGAAAGAAAGAGTGAAGGCAGAATGAGACAGAGAGAGAAAGAGAGAGGGGAGAGAGAACCAGAGAGATAAGATATATATGCCGTGAGGGATGTTGATAGGTGTATCCTGAATAAAGACAGTACATTGACATAATCATGGTATGCCTAACATTTTGAATTTCACCTCCTGTAAGGGTCTTTTAATCCAGTTAGAGTATCATATAAATAATTTGCGAGTTTGTTATTTAGTGAATATTCACTGCACGCATATTGAGTCGCAATGGACGAGACTTCATGACAGATGTCAAAAACCCATTTTGGAGGAAAAATTTAGAAGTGAAACTTGCCCAGTCCAATAATAATACTAAGGTAAACCGGTAAGCATCAAAATTACTCTAATTTTTTGTTTATCCTATATATTTCAGGCATTAACAAATATTTCCTTCGCAAACCTTGTACAAAGGTGTCTTGACAATAAAGAATATCTACTTCTTCTGATAGATTTGACTCTGAAAATAAAAATATGCACCTCAGCAGCTTACTTTTAAGTATATTTTGATTTTTTTTTTCTAAATCATCGTGGAATTTGTTTTCCTGCATCATGAAGAGTGCAAAATATAAAGTCAATGAAATGTGAGGCTTATAATATTATAGCGCATACTATGTTGACATCTCTATGAGATAATTATATAATTATTTTCTATGATTAGTTAAATGATTATAGATCAAGAAAAGACAAATAAATATCATTTAATATGACAACGTAATTAGACCAGTAAAGAAAACATGACAATGCATACATATTCTAAACACAATGCTTAATTGAAAAAAATAGGTTAAAAGTTGAGATTTAAGGAAAAAATATAACGTGATAAAATAGTACATTAATAAATTACATAATGTCAACTTGAAATCGGTTACAAAAGGGAGGAGAAGATGTACCTTTTAGAGCTTAAAATCATAGATGGCGGGTGCATCTCAGAGCTGGAGAGGAAACACATTCCATAATGAAGGTTCTAGGTTGCTGAATGCAACCTAGCTCTGGAGGAGATTTATAGCGGCGGACCATAGATTCCTAACTGGGATATATAATAATAATAATAACGTTTTATTTACCCATGCAGGGTAGCCACTTCAGTTTTGAAACTGATCTTCCAGTGGGTCCTGCATAACATAATATGTAATTACTATCCTTCTCCAATCTAATATGCTGAGCGCCTAGCTAGAAGGCAGAAGGTCAATTTTTATAAGTTGTTGGTATGACTCGGCCGGGGTCCGAACCCACGACCTCCCGTTTATGAGGCGGGCGCTCTAACCACTGAGCCACCATGCCCGGTTTATCTTGATATAACTTGATGATGTCCGATATAAGTACGAAGGGGCAGTACCGTTAAGAACCTGTTACTGTATTTGAAATGGTCGATGATAGTACAGATGATAGGATATGTTAGAGTATTTTCGTAGTGATAATACTGGCCTTTATGTGCTCAGTATATCGGTCAAAAATCCATTCCATTTAGATTTATGACTTTTGGAATTTATATATTACCATTTTGTTGAAAAACGTTTTCCTTTACTTTTATTCCTACGTTGCTGTTGGTTGCTGTGAAATTAAATAATACTGTATGTGTTACACCTAGAAATAAAGAATCCATTGTAATGATTGTGCAATATGTTTTGAAACTAAATAATGCTTTGCGGTTGCAAGAAGGTTAGCAAAGAGGAACTTTTTATAAACGAAAGTTTCTGGGTTCATGGCGGTATATTCGATAAACCTCTAATGGCTTCCTGTAGAGAACGTCTGAAATGTAAATACTTAAAAATATAGTCTAAAGAAATGCAACCTATAGACATAGAGAGAGCTTGGTTAATGCTCATCAACGACCTCTGATTATCGATATTTTGTCCTGGGATTTATTCTATTTCATATTTAGGCATACAGTGTAATCGAAATATTGTATATCCGTCAAGGTATTCGATTTTCACAATTTCACTGAATCCACTATCATTCACGAATAATGTAATTCATTTGTTTTACTTATAGCTACCCCCCCCCCCCCCCCCCCCTCCGAAAAGAAACTTAAAATACCTCTAAAAAAGGAAAAAATTCACTGATCTGCAAATCTGCCAAAATGAAATCATTTTTCTCCACATTGGTAACAAATAGAAACGAGAAGAGAAAGAATGAACGCCATGGCGACCAAAAGTGCAATGAATCGTGCACGACATGCATATAGTATCCATTCAGTGAGCCAAGGCATGAGCACCTTGATTAGTTTAATTGTTGTAAACCGAATTTAATTCTACTATGATTAGGATAAGCGGGTGATCATGTACAGATGAATGTAGTGTTGAGAAACCGCAAGCAAAAAAATAATGTAGCCATAGTGATGTGAATCAATTATTCAAAAACAACTTAAGGCCAATATGTAATGCTAAAATGCAAACATAAAAAATATAGTTGACGACGTCACTATATCATTAAAAAACAATAACAAGACAATAATAAAGCTCGATTAAAATGCAAGCTAATACTTATGTCACATTTTTCTTTTATGAACTGAGAAAAAAAGAAGAATAAGAAAATGGCCAATAGGAGGAAGATCCACGAGACGAAGAAGAAAAAAGTAAGAAAGAGAGAAAGAAAAAAAAAAAAAAAAAAAGAAGAAGAAGAAGACAAGAGTAATAAAAAAGAGAAAAGGTCAAATAAAATAAGACAAGATAATGAATATGATATGTTAAACAAGTCATTACCGTGAAGGTGATGGAACAAACTATCCCTTCCGAGGCGATCTGGATGTAGCTATCTTTCCGAAGCGAAGCTGAGGAAAGATAGAGTAAACGTTCAGATCGCCGAGGAAGTGATAGTTTGCCATCGCCTGAAACCAAAAGGGGATTATTTGCTTTATATTCCACATCGGAAACATTTCACTTCTTCTTCACTTCTTCTGTAGATAGTACTACTATCTACACAGTGCAACTCACTTTCACTGAAGATAGTAGTACTATCTACACAGTGCATCTTCCATCACGTGATTTACTTTTGACGAATCGTGGAGCAAGATTCTTAGTATGTGGAGCATAAAGAATAATAATATAAGACCAAGGGATGAAGGGAGGGAGATGGGAGGGAGATGACGAAAGGGAATTCAAAGGAGGGAGGGTGGGATTCCGATAGGCGGTAGATTAATTCAACACCTGTACATTAATTGGCTGATATCATTTATGCCACTGATGTCATGCTTCTTACTGCGCATGTATGAATTGTGTTTTTGCTTATTGTTGCTAAGGCTCAAAATATGAATCTCTTTTTATTCCTGGAAATATAATTCGGTAGGGATTATAATTGCCTATAAATTGGTTTGTGTTGATGTAGCTTCTCGTCTTGGTTGTCTGCTTGCCTGGTACAAGAGAGAGAATGAAATCTACCAAGCGTACCCCGACAGATAATTATGTATCACTTATTCATTATCGATTTCAATATATTTAGCCAGGGTGGCCCATTCAGCAATTAGCTGATCTTCCGAGGAAGCCCTGGAAAAATGGTGACAACATCATACATGTAAAAATATGAAATAAGTACTCATAAAAGTGTACAATTAAATTTGATATTATAATATAGATGAACATAAATTTAAAACGCTAATAAAAATGACAACAGATATGTCTGTCATGTCTGCAAATAACTCACTGCTAAAGAGTAATAATCATCAAATCTTATACCGAATAGTTTTGTGAATAAAAAGTATATATATTACAAACGTAGGGATTTACAAAATAAGATGTTTTAATTTCCATATCTTGTGTTAAAATGATTGGAATTGTCAACACACTCATACATATTATGAAACGTTTGTACATAAAAGCATATTTAAAATGCGTCGCACGATCGTTGAATGGGAGCCATGTCATGTATAATCGGGGCTTGATTTGAAAAATCATGAGTACATTATTTTTAGGGTGTCTTCATCAACTTAAGGTCTGACCCTTCGTAATAAAAAATTATCAATATAGATAAAGAAAAGAAGGGGTCCTAGAATGGACCCTTACGGCACTCCTAAAGAAACAGAATGTTTATCTGAGGGTGTTTTGACTTTTTCCAGACAGATTAAGATTTGATTTCGCTTTTTGTTTTGTTACATGAGATTCATCGGAAGCATCGTGATATTGAACAGATTCTAAAGAAAAGTGCACGGAATTCCGGCTATGTCTTCCTTGCTTAATTCATAATGTTTTCCCCCTCAGTAATCACAGTTTTTAACGTTGTGCCCTAACTCTTACAAGTGTGACATCGAATCTTAGTTTCAAAACGGCAGTTGAGTTATTTGTGATTCATCTCTCTGCAGTTAAAGCAGCCTTTGTATCATATGTCAAGCTTCTATACCATGCAGTGTTTCCACTCGTAAAAATAAAATGTTCTTAATTTTAAAGCCACACTGTACTACTTGTAGCTACTTGCTCCCTCTATATAGAAAACAATGCCTAATCAGTGACCATTGGTCCTCCATGACCCTCTTTTTCTTATGTTAATTGAGAGCTGAGTTGATAAGATAACCACCTGTCCAGTGACCTTGCAGGGTGGTCTAATCCCTCCTATAAACTAGTACAGATAAGCATTAAATATAACATCAGACTTCATTGGTTTGATGGCATTTCCTTACATTTCTCAAAATTCCTCTTACGTTCCATTTATGTTGTTTGCTAGGCCGAGGCTAACGTCATACGTCTTTTGTGCTTAATAGTATCAACTAAAATTTCCAGTTTTGCGAGAAAAAAATAAAAACATTGATACCATGGCAAAGCGGTCGGGGTGGGCACGGCGGGGATGTTTCAAGTGTTCCTCGCGGTGATTGGTTACTTGAAATGGGCGTGTCTCGCTACGCAGACCTTCTTAATCAGGGTGCCTGTTAG
This sequence comes from Strongylocentrotus droebachiensis, assembly GCA_035222895.1. Lineage (NCBI taxonomy): Eukaryota > Metazoa > Echinodermata > Echinoidea > Camarodonta > Strongylocentrotidae > Strongylocentrotus > Strongylocentrotus droebachiensis. Next base: position 55,732 of record JAVYIG010008072.1, read on the forward strand.
CTGCAACATCCCCATATTGGATATTAACCAGTGAAAGTTGGCGTTTATTTCAGAGTGTTTCAGTAGACGTGTTCAACGTTTCTCATTTCGCTGTCTAAACGGAATTAGGCAATTTGTATTGGTCATTTCGAAAAATAAATAAACAGACTAGGCTATTTGTAATACTGGATCTTGTATTCACGTTTTTACTCCCTTTTGAGGAGTTCGAGAATAAAGACTACATTGCAAGAAAAACTTTACAGAAACTATAATGCTGCTGGGTGAACAAACAGTGTCGTATTCGAGTTAAAAAGGCAGCACAGCAAGGAAGATGAGCAAAGTCTTTCGACAACCTTAACTCTAGTATTCTTGGATGCTTGCTTCATGTTTTCAATACATGTTGTCTTCTGAAAGTTTACTTTATTTGTTGATGTAAAGACAACATCGCAAGAACAAAATACAATCAATCAACTGTTGCTCGACTGGATTTTATCGAATGATTGGGATTTGTTTTCCTTCGGTCAAAATGGTGAGTCCTCGCCTTTATTTATTTAATCACAAACATGTGCATATATATATATATATATGTGTGTGTGTGCGTGTGCGTGTGCGTGTGTGTGTGTGGGTGTGTGTGTGTGTGTGTATGTATATACCGGCATCTTCTGGAGGTCGCAAACACGGCACCACGTTGTGCCTACTGAATTGCGATATTCCACGATTCCACATGACGAATAGAAAATACCATGCTTATAGTAATACCCGACACTAACGATTAAATGGCTCTTCCCTCCCCCTCTCCAAATGTGTTCAAGCTCCTAAAAAATGCCCCTTTTTGCTGAGTAAATGCGCACTTTTTACTTCTTAATTTTCTCACTTTTAATAAGTTACCCCTTTCCATTTTCACTTTTACAAGTGTCCCTTCTCATATCGCCCTTTCCCCTGATTAGAATTGCCCCTTTCAATGCTGCGATAAGTGCCCCTTTTCAAAGTTTAATGAGTTCCCTTGTCAATTTTTGTTTATAATTGTCCGTTGACCAATATTATTCTACCAACATTTCCCGCTGTCGCTTACATGTTGTGTCATTTTACAGTCAAAGTCAGAAAAGAGGGTTTTGCCTGCCACTACCACACAAAATAAGCACACCTTGTTTATTTGAAAGATTTTTCTATAATACAAAGGTGTTTGTTTTTCTTCATTTGTAGCGGTCACCGCTTAATCGGAGGGGGCGTCCAAAAAGCGGCCCTTTTGATGAAAAATAGTATTTTGTAAATAATATTTCAAGAAAACCTTGAAACACAATTACTTTGATGTCACATGAAATTAAATAAAATTATCTTCATTTTGATATCAATTTCGACGGAATTGGGATTAATAACATCGCAATTTTTGTTTCTTCAAATTTTATCCACAAAAGGGTATTTTTTTTATACATAAAAATCGTAGAGGTGTCTTTTTACGTAACTTTCCAGGAATTTTGTCAATATTTGTGCAAAGAGAGGAATTTTGTATCTCTTTTCAGTGAAATAGTTATGAAACCCAAAGTTATTTCCTTGACTTCCACACAACGACATTTTTGCCCATATGCATATACGTGTATAGTGTAAGTAGAGGACGTGTTTGGTGTATCTCAATCGAGTTTTAAAGTTAAACTTTAAGTAAAATCTCGAATCGCTGCGGATTTGGTGTCAAATGATGGATAACTAAACATTTTTAAGTTGATATGAATTTGACTGAGTTAGTGTGGAAAAAAATCTTGGACTTATGAAGACAAATGTAATTACTGCACTATTATTCAATAATACGCGTTACTGTGGGGGGAATATAATTAAATTAAATTCAATTCAATTTGATTTTATTCAAGTCCTTTTAAAAAAAGTACATTGAAAAACATTGTACATTGAAAACATATTTACATGTAGGATACACAGTATACATTGAACTTTAAAAAGAGAAGGAAAGACAAGAGTAAGAAAACAAAGAAATAGATAATGAACATGATATGGAAATTGCAAAAGAACCAAATAAAGGTTATGTCGAGGCAATCCCCAGCTTATTAAAATACCGAAAGTCATGGTTTTATCATTAATCAGCCGCTTTTTTACATTCTTCACAGGCATACTAGATATACATGTAGCATGATTTGTAATTTGAAAAATTGGTAAATGATCCGTGACATCGTTGTAAAAAATTCCAAAAGTAATGAAGGAATTGATATTATTGGTAAATATATTATCTATCAATGTTGCACTCCGAGCAGAAACACGAGTGCGCTTATGAATTACTGGTAAGAGTTGTGGAGAGTATAAAACTTGTAAAAAGTCAACACTATATTTATTATTAGATTTTAAAATGTCAATATTAAAGTCACCCATAATGTAAATTAGTTTATTTTCTGTATTAAGCTCCTGCAAACATGTTTCAAAGTCACTTATGAAACTATCGATTCTGCTCTTTGGTTGCCTGTAAATAATTCCAACAATAATATTTTCCCCTGATTGAACAATTATTTCAATAAAAAGAAATTCAATGCCATCAACGTTTAAATCAATATCTTTTCTAATTTTAAAATTGAGAGTATTTGAAACAAATAATGCTACTCCACCTCCTCTGCCATCAATTCGATCAGAATGTATGAACGAATATCCCTCTAAATTAAAAAGCATAGGTGTTTGAGAATGAATCCACGTTTATGAGAAACCATACACAGAAAATAAAAAGGACAATGAAGAAATAAAATCAACTATTTCACAAAAGTTCTTATTTAAGCTACGTGCATTGAAGTGTAACATACTAACATTGTTATTATCTGATTCAGGCAAATGTATGAATTCAGTTTCAATATAATATTTACATTCATTCATTTCTCCTTGTAGATCATAATCATCAATATTGCTTATATTATGTTCAGTTTGTCTTTTAAAGAGACTTTTCAATTCATTAACATCAATTTTTTTAATTGCATCAGACAATAAAAGAGTATCAATAAATTCGTCATTGTTTAAGTTATAAAAAGGTAATACAGAACTCAAGCATGAAGGATATTCCATACATGATACATCAAATTCACTACCCCCCCCCCCCCCCCCCCATGGAACATGGTGTGGTGCTTATTTGTTATCCATCCTAAATGAGATTTGAAGAAAATTTGAAGTAAGACAAAAGAAAGTAGGCTTAGATACATATTTACATCATATAAAAGGTTCATTACATAATTATTATTTTTTTAAACAAGTACACAATTAAACAAAAATATATAAATGAAGAGTTCAAGAAATGAATATCATAAAAGTTTGTGATATGATTAAAAGAGTGTCATACGTTGCACCAACCAGATTACAGTTTCTTCAGGTCATCCATGCAAGTGATCAGGTGTTTTCGATTACCTTTGTCAGCGACAAGGATACGTCCATCTCGGGACCAAGATGCTTTGACTCTCTCCGATAGTCTTGCTTGTTTCAGTAGCTCCTGGTTTGCTTGCGTTAAATCTTCTTGGATTGATTTGAGTTTACCCTTTAGTTTCCTGCGGTTCGAGATGACTTGCTGGTGGTTCCTGTATGATTTGAATTTAGCTATGATTGGTCGAGGTCGATTTCTTTCACGATGTTTTTCTTTGGAGCCGTTTCGATGCGTACGCTCAAGATCATCTCTTGTCAGTGGTACTCCGAGGGTTTCATTGGAGAGACGTTTAAAACATCAACAACAACAAACACCGAGAATTGCTTAAATGTAAAATGCTTGAATATTATAAGTTTTTGCAAGAAATACAAACAAAACTCATCCTGGATGGGTTTAAGAACGAGTCCCCTACCCCCATTACCCCAATTTGAAAGAAAAATTGAGATTCAAAACTCACAATATGTGTTAAGAATGTAAACTAGTTCTGAATTTTGAAAGAAATTAAGGCATAAGACATGAAGACACTGCTTTTTATGGAGATGGATGTTGAGTGAAAGTTTGAGCTTTGAATCACCAGGGGCGTGGTATGATACACAAAATTGGTTTTGTGTTGTTTTAAACAAAACATAAAGACTACATTTATGGTAATCGGAAAATTGCATATTTATTTAACAAGAAGATCCCTAGAATTCGAATTTCCTGACCAGATTAAAGAATATTCAGTAAGAGAAAAGGGAAAATTAACTCATTTGAGTTTTGAAGATGGTTCGTCAAATGCTAGGATGAAATATTTATCATTAAACTTTTGAGTTGACATGGTGTCAACCCCTCACCCCCCCCCCCCCCCCCCCCCTATCTCCCTCTTTCTCTCTCCTTTTCTCTCTCTCTCACTTTAAATCGATGCATGTACAAGGGGCTTCCACTGACAACAACTGTCATTTGTGGTAGAAAAAAAAGCTACACGTATCCTAAGAAAACATTCAGGGGGAGATATATAGGCCGTGGAGAGTTTGGGAAATTGTCCCCACAATCCGGTTTTTATTTTTGGCCGGATCAAGTCCAGTCGATTTGTGGTCTGCGAGCCACCTGCATTGATATGTGCATCTTATATATTGACCGGGCTGGTCGTAATAAGCTTTCAAAAAAAAAATTCAGTCCCAGTCAGCCCCTAGAAACATCGAAGGAGTTTTATGTCAAAGACATGATGTAGACAAATATAGAGACCTGTCTATATGCTGTAGTCCTATTGTGATCTGGTTAGTTGATCTTTCGACAGAGCTGCAATATTTTTAGTTGCTATAGGACCTAGTGGATAGCTAACGTTCTTTTTTTTAATTTGATTTTACCTCATAGACATGGCGTCCAAAGACATAATATATTAATTGTGAAAGTCAACTTTTGCTAGTGTGTTCAGAAGTCGTCCAAATTTAGAAAGAAAGGCGAGATAAGGCATTTGTATAATGTCACCACATTCTGCTTAGGCGAATCCTAGGTGAACAAAACGGGCAAGGTCCCACTCTGAGAGAAAGAAAATGAAATAATGAAAATAATGGGGAACAAATTTAGGGGTAAAACATTAGTCTGCGAACCCCTCATTTTCAGAATCACACGAATCACACGAGTGATTCCCGGGCGGAAAAATTCAGAAATGAAAATGGGAAATTCATTCCGCCCGCCTACCCCTTCGGAGCAAGTAACTAAGCTTTCGGAGTTATGAATCTTCTTTTATTTTAAGAGAAATGAACGCAATAGTATAAGTACTGAAACAAATTAAATAATGAATCCTTATATCAACTAATTTTGCTGCAAAACTGGTTTGACAAATGGGAAAATCTATGCGTTTTAAGGTCTGAAAACCCGTGAAAACTTAAGTGCTTCAGGGGACCCCTGGACCCCACGCCGTATAACGCTACGCTCTATTTGGACACTCAGATTTCAGTACCCCCCCCCCCCCCCCAACAGAAAAAAAAACTTACTGACGCCCCTGGTCTTGGTCGATCTGTCAAACAATATAGGCCTAATGTAAGCTGAAACTTAAACGAAATGCAGATCACCAGTGAGTCACTCAAACGGATGAAGCTACGCCCATTTATTTTATTGGTATTTCTATAATGAGCATCCTCTAACATAGCCTTTTGACAAGGCCTCGTTGACTCTGGCTAAGCGGCTGAGATGAGTCTAAATACCCGGAGTGAACGCGCGACGTCTGGGCAATTCGCACTGGCGTTCATTCAGGTTTTCGCGATTAGTCTCTTTTTAGTCGCTCGGCGTCTATCAGGCATGTGGCCTGGGCAATTCGCACTGGCGTTCATTCAGGTTTTCGCGATTAGTCTCTTTTTAGTCGCTCGGCGTCTATTAGGCATGTAGCCTTGTTTAAAGGCTACCTCTAACACAGACTTCGTATAATTCAACACCTGTACATTCATTGGCTAATATCATTTATGCCACTGATGTCATGCTTCTTACTGCGCATGTATGAATCGGTTTTTGCTTATTGTTGCTAAGGCTCAATATATTAATCTCTTCTTATTTCTGGAAATATAATTCGGTAGGGATTATCATTACCTATAAATTGGTTTGTGGTGATGTAGCTTCTCGTCATGGTTGTCTGCTTGCCTAGTAATAGTACAAGAGAGAGAATGAAATCCATCAAGCGTACCCCGACAAATAATTATGTATCACTTATACATTATCGATTTCAATATACTGTATTTAGCCAGGGTGGCCCATTCAGCAATAAGCCGGTCTTCCGAGGAAGCCCTGGGGAAAATGGTGACAACATCATACATGTAAAAATATGAAATAAGTGCTCATAAAAGTGTACAATTGAATTTGATATATAGTATAAATGAACATAGATTTAAAACAATAATAAGAATGACAACAGATTTGTGTGTCATGTCTGTAAAAAACTCACTGAGAGAACAATAATCATTCAATCTTATACCAAACAGTTTTGTGAATAAAAAGATATTAAAAACTTAGGGATTTACAAAATAAGAAGTTTTAATTTCCATATCTTGTGTTAAAATGATTGGAATTGTCAACACACTCAAACATATTATGAAACATTTGTACATAAAAGCAGATTTAAGTAGGTCACACGATCGTTAATGGGAGCCATTTTATGTTATGAAATATTTCTTCTGAGGGCGTATAAAAGTTACATGTTAGGATTATTCTAGGTTTGATGATGTGTCCAGTGTTCACATGAAAACGCAGCCTCCAACTTTCATAGCAATACTCGGGGCTCGTTTTAATCATTAAGGTCTGACCCCTTCGTAACCAAATTATCAAGAAGGATAAAGAAAAGAAGGGGCCCTACAGTCAGGTGGCTTAGCGTCAACATTATCGATTATCGTTACACGGCGGAAAAAAGCGCCATTTTTGGTACAGGGTTTCCTTAGGACCTACTGAACGATAATAGCCTGCGAGCCCCTAACAAAAAATGTATAAAGGGGTGATTTGGGGGCGGGGGCGTCGTACAGGAGCCCCCATATTATATATCATGTAAGATCACATTGGTTTGTGGTTATACGACAGCCTGCTTTTGTACAGGGCTTCCTTAGGACCTACTCAAAGATAGTAGGGTAGGACCCCTTGGCGCCAATTTCATATAAGGGTGTGGGGCGGGGATGGCATTCTGGAGCCCCCCCCCCCCCCCAAAAAAAAAAAAAAATAGAGATATATATATATATATATATATATATATATATATATATAAGAATCAAATAAGAAAAAAACATTGATTTTTTTTTTCTTACACAAATGCATTTTCTGGTACAGGGCCTTTTAGGACCTACTGAATGATGTTAGGGTTGGAGCCCCCAACAAAACATTTATATAGGTGTGATTTGGGGGCGGGGGCGTCGTACCAGAGCCCCCGTGTTAGATATCATTAAATATCACATTGGTTTTTGGTTATATATGACAGCCTTTATTGGTACAGAGGTCTCTTAGGACCTACTGAATGATATTAAGGAAGGAGTCCCCGGCAAAACAATCACATAAGTGTGAAGAGGGTCGGGGCGTTGTTTCGGAGCCCCCACGTAGATTTTTGTAAATCTTTATACTTTGCATACTCTGGGGGTAGAATGTTGTAAGTTGCCAGTAATTAGTCTTAACAACAGAACATGCTCATATCAGGTGGCTAAGCGTTACTATCAACTATCATAGCCTAGGAGCCTTTCGGAATTTTTGAAAAAAATCATGTAAAACACAGAATTTCAAGTTAGCCGACATCTGTGACATAATTCCACTCATTCCTGTGAATCATAAAAAGTATTTGTGTAGAGGCCACTGATTAAATTGAATCCAACTTTGGATAAATTGCAATACTACAAATGGACCTACAAGCAGTTTTACCAAAGTAATTATTGAACTATAAACCTATATACAATGAGTACTTAATGTGATGAACCGTAAGTTCCTTGAGAAGTGTTGTTTTATAAAATGTTCACAAATTTTATTTTTTCCCTCAATTTATCCACTACTTTGATAATTGCCTGTTTTTTTTTTTTTGAGTTTAGATATTTCCAGTCTCTATAAAGAGTATTAACATGTAAGACGTATTCTGAAGCAGACACTAAGCACATATTGATGAGTGATGGCGTTCTTCGTTCTTGTCCATTTATTTGTGACCTACTTAATCTGAAGTTCACTAATCCAGCACATTATGTATCAGGTTAGAACAAACCTTATTTTTATCAGATTGACATATCATGGTAGGCCTAACATTTTGAAGTTCAACTCCTGTAAGGGTCTTTTTATCCAGTTAGAGTATTATTTAAATAATTTGCGAGTTTATTATTTAGTGAATATTGACTGCACGCACATTGAGACGCAATGGACGAGACTTGTCGAGTTCATGAGAGATGTCAAAAATCAAATTTAGAAGTGAAACTTGCCCAGTCCAATGTAAACCGGTTAGCATCAAAATTACTATAATGTTTTGTTAATCCTATATATTTCCGGTATTAACAATTATTTCCTTCGCATATAGGCAAACAGTGCAAATCTAAATATTGTATAACCGTCAAGGTATTGGGGTTTAATCCTTTCCATTTAATCCACTATCGCACACAAATAATATGATTTGATTTTTACTAATAGCTCCCCCCCCCCCCCCCCCAATAATAAAAAGGAAACTAAAATACCCCTACGAAATGAATCTTCCACTGAACTGCAAACCTGCCCAAATGAAATCATTATTTCTCAGCATTGGTAACAGATAAAAACGAGATGAGAAATAATGAACACCATGGCGACCAGAAGTACAATGAATCATGCCCGACATACACATACGCATTATCCATTCAGTGAGCCATGGCATGAACACCTGTATTAGTATAATTGTTGTTAACCGAATTTAATTTACTATGATTAGGATAAGTAGGCGATCATAAACTGATGAATGCAGTGTTGAGAAAGTTCAAGCAAATAACAATGTAGGCATAGTGATGGGGATCAATTATTCAAACACAATTTCCCCTATTCGAGGCCAATATGCAATGCTAAAATGTATCAACAACAAAAGATTTTAGAAAGTAGAAAAGCATTGGTAACAAAAAGAAACGAGATGAGAAAGAATGAACGCCATGGCGACCAGGAGTGCAATGCATCGTGCATAACATACACATATCATCATTATCCAAGAGCAATGAGCAATGATGAGAGTGAATTCGAAGGAGGGAGGAAGGGATTCGTTCAAGAGGGACACAGAGACAGACATATAGAGAGAGGGAGAGAGGCAGAAAGAAAGAGTGAAGGCAGAATGAGACAGAGAGAGAAATAGAGAGGGGGAGAGAGAACCAGAGATATAAGATATAGATGCCGTGAGGGATGTTGATAGGTGTATCCTAAATAAAGACAGTACATTGACATATCATGGTATGCCTAACATTTTGAATTTCACCTCCTGTAAGGGTCTTTTAATCCAGTTAGAGTATCATATAAATAATTTGCGAGTTTATTATTTAGTGAATATTCACTGCACGCATATTGAGTCGCAATGGACGAGACTTCATGAGAGATGTCAAAAATCCATTTTGGAGGAAAAATGTAGAATTGAAACTTGCCCATTCCAATAATAATACTAAGGTAAACCGGTAAGCATCAAAATTAGTGTAATTTTTTGTTAATCCTATATATTTCAGGCATTAACAATTATTTCCTTCGCAAACCTTGTACAAAGGTGTCTTGACAATAAAGAATATCTACTTCTTCTGATAGATTTTACTCTGAAAATAAAAATATGCACCTCAGCAGCTTACTTTTAAGTATATTTTGATTTTTGTTTTTAAATCAACGTGGGATTTGTTTTCCTGCATCATGAAGAGTGCAAAATATAAAGTAAATGAAATGTGAGGCTTATAATATTATAGCGCATAGCGCATACTATGTTGCCATCTCTATGAGATAATTATATAATTATTTTCTATAATTAGTTAAATGATTATAGATCAAGAAAAGACAAATAAATATCATTTAATATGACAACGTAATTAGACCAGTAAAGAAAACATGACAATGCATACATATTCTAAACACAATGCTTAATTGAAAAAATAGGTTAAAAGTTGAGATTTAAGGAAAAAATATAACGTGATAAAATAGTACATTAATAAATTACATAATGTCAACTTGAAATCGGTTACAAAAGAAAAGGAGAAGATGTACCTTTTAGAGCTTAAAATCATAGATGGCGGGTGCATCTCAGAGCTGGAGAGGAAACACATTCCATAATGAATGCAACCTAGCTCTGGAGGAGATTTATAGCGGCGGGCAATAGATTCCTAACTGGGATATATAATAATAATAATAACGTTTTATTTACCCAGGGTAGCCACTTCAGTTTTGAAACTGATCTTCCAGTGGGCCCTGCATAACATAATATGTAATTACTACCCTTCTCCAATATAATATGCTGAGCGCCTAGCTAGAAGGCAGAAGGTCCATTTTTATAAGTCTTTGGTATGACTCGGCCGGGGTCCGAACCCACGACCTCCCGTTTATGAGGCGGGCGCTCTAACCACTGAACCACCATGCCCGGTTTATCTTGATATAACTTGATGATGTCCGATATAAGTACGAAGGGGCAGTACCGTTAAGAACCTGTTACTGTATTTGAAATGGTCGATGATAGTACAGATGATAGGATATGTTAAAGTATTTTCGTAGTGATAATACTGGCCTTTATGTGCTCAGTATATCGGTCAAAAATCCATTCCATTTAGATATATGACTTTTGGAATTTATATATTACCATGTTGTTGAAAAATGTTTTCCTTTAATACTTTTATTCCTACTTTGCTGTTGGTTGCTGTGAAATTAAATAAATAATATTGTATGTGTTACACCTAGAAATAAAGAATTCATTGTAATGATTGTGCAATATGTTTTGAAACTAAATAATGCTTTGCGGTTGCAAGAAGGTTAGCAAAGAGGAACTTTTTATAAACGAAAGTTTCTGGGTTCATGGCGGTATATTCGATAAACCTCTAATGGCTTCCTGTAGAGAACGTTGGAAATGTAAATACTTAAAAATATACTCTAAAGAAATGCAAGCTATAGACATAGAGAGGTTAATGCTTGGTTAATGCTAAACAACGTACTCTGATTATCGATATTTTGCCCGGGGATTTATTCTATTACATATTTAGGCATACAGTGTAATCGAAATATTGTATATCCGTCAAGGTATTCGATTTTCACTCCTTTCAACTGAATCCACTATCACTCACAAATAATATAATTCATTTGTTTTACTTATAGCTACCCCCCCCCCCCCCCCTCCGAAAAAAAAACATAAAATACCTCTAAAAAAGGAAAAATTTCACTGATCTGCAAATCTGCCAAAATGAAATCATTATTTCTCCACATTGGTAACAAATAGAAACGAAAAGAGAAAGAATGAACGCCATGGCGACCAGAAGTGCAATTAATCGTGCACGACATTCATATATTATCCATTCAGTGAGCCATGGCATGAGCACCTTGATTAGTTTAATTGTTGTAAACCGAATTTAATTCTACTATGATTAGGATAAGTGGGTGATCATGTACAAATGAATGCAGTGTTGAGAAACCGCAAGCAAAAAAATAATGTAGCCATAGTGATGTGAATCAAGTATTCAAAAACAACTTAAGGCCAATATGTAATGCTAAAATGCAAACATACAAAATATACGGTCCTCCCGTAAAGTATAAAAGACCCTTGCTTACAACAGTTTTTATCACCTGACGAAGTATTGCAGTAGCATACGAAACGTCGTGATCTTTTAGATTCCTTATTGACCACATTGCGAGACAAACGAATATCACTAGCGATATTATTTTCGATACTATATCCGCAATGAGTAATATATTTAGCATACAAAATATAGTTGACGACGTCACTATATCATTATGACTATATCATTTTTTTTAAAGTAACATGACAATAATCAAGCTCGATTCAAATGCAAGCTAGTACTTACGTCACATTTTTCTTTCATGAACTGAGAAAAAAAGAAGAATAAGAAAATTGCCAATAGGAGTATGACCCACGAGACGAAGAAGAAGAAAAGGAAGAAAAAAAGAAAAAGAAGAAAAAAAGAAAAAGAAGAAGAAGACAAGAGTATTAAAAAAGAGAAAAGGTGGAATAAAATAAGACAAGATAATGAATGATATAATAAGCAAATAATTACCGTGGGTGAAGGTAATGGGACAAACTATCACTTCCGAGGCGATCTGGATGTAGCTATCTTTCCGAAGCGAAGCTGAGGAAAGATAGAGTAAACGTTCAGATCGCCGAGGAAGTGATAGTTTGCCATCGCCTGAAACCAAAAGGTGATTATTTGCTTTATATTTCACATCGGAAACATTTCACTTCTTCCGTCATTTTAAGCAACAAGTCATCAATTAACAGCTAGCAAACGGTGTACGATACGTACAGTGCATGCAGTACTTACGTACGTATGGATACGCAATGTATACAATTAAAGTGCGTTGCACTGTGTAGATAGTACTACTATCTACACAGTGCAACGCACTTTCACTGAATATAGTAGTACTATCTACACAGTGCATCTTCCATTACGTGATTTACTTTTGACGAATCGTGGAGCAAGATTCTTAGTATGTGGAGCATAAAAAATAATAATATAAGACCAAGGGATGAAGGGAGGGAGATTGGAGGGAGATGACGAAAGGGAATTCAAAGGAGGGAGGGTGGGATTCCGATAGGCGGTAGATTAATTCAACACCTGTACATTCATTGGCTGATATCATTTATGCCACTGATGTCATGCTTCTTACTGCGCATGTATGAATTGTGTTTTTGCTTATTGTTGCTAAGGCTCAATATATTAATCTCTTTTTATTCCTGGACATATAATTCGGTAGGGATTATCATTGCCTATAAATTGGTTTGTGTTGATGTAGCTTCTCGTCTTGGTTGTCTGCTTGCCTGGTACAAGAGAGAGAATGAAATCTACCAAGCGTACCCCGACAGATAATTATGTATCACTTATTGATTATCGATTTCAATATATTTAGCCAGGGTGGCCCATTCAGCAATTAGCTGGTCTTCCGAGGAAGCCCTGGAGAAAATGGTGACAACTTCATGCATGTACATATATGAAATAAGTACTCATAAATGTGTACAATTGAATTTGATATATAGTATCGATGAACATAGGTTTAAAACATCGTGATATTGAACAGATTTTGAAGAAAAGTGCACGGAATTCCGGCTATGTCTTCCTTGCTTAATTCATGTTTTTCCCCTCAGTAATCACAGTTTTTAACGTTGTGCCCTAACTCTTACAAGTGTGACATCGAATCTTAGTTTCAAAACGGTAGTTGATTTATTTGTGATTCATCTCTCATCAGTTAAAGCAGCCTTTGTATCATATGTCAAGCTTTTATATCATGCAGTGTTTCCACTCGTCAAAATAAAATGTTCTTAATTGTAAAGCCACACTATACTTGTAGCTACTTGCTCCCTCTATATAGAAAACAATGCCTAATCAGTGACCATTGGTCCCCCATGACCCTCTTTTTCTTATGTTAATTGAGAGCTGAGTTGATAAGATAACCACCTGTCCAGTGACCTTGCAGGGTGGTCTAATCCCTCCTATAAACTAGTACAGATAAGCTTTAAATAGAACATCAGACTTCATTGGTTTGATGGCATTTCCTTAAATTTCCCAACATTCCTCTTACGTTCCATTTATGTTGTTTGCTAGGCAGAGGCTAACGTCATACGTCTTTTGTTGCTTAATAGTATCAACTAAAATTTCCAGTTTTGCGAGAAAAAATAAAAACATTGATACCATGGCAAAGCGGTCGGGGTGGGCACGGCGGGGATGTTTCAAGTGTCCCTCGCGGTGATTGGTTACTTGAAATGGGCGTGTCTCGCTACGCAGACCTTCTTAATCAGGGTGCCTGTTAGCTGCAACATCCCCATATTGGATATTAACCCGTGAAAGTTGGCGTTAATTTCAGAGTGTTTCAGTAGACGTGTTCAACGTTTCTCATTTCGCTGTCTAAACGGAATTAGCAATTTGTATTGGTCATTTCGAAAAATAAATAAACAGACTAGGCTATTTTTATTCCCTTTTGAGGAGTTCGAGAATAAAGACTACATTGCAAGAAAAACTTTACAGAAACTATAATGCTGCTGGGTGAAGAAACAGTGTCGTATTCGAGTTAAAAAGGCAGCACAACAAGGAAGATGAGCAAAGTCTTTCGACAACCTTAATTGTAGTATTCTTGGATTCTTGCTTCACGTTTTCAATACATGTTGTCTTCTGAGAGTTTACTTTATTTGAGATGTAAAGACAACATCGCAAGAACAAAAATACGATCAATCAACTGTTGCTCGACTTGATTTTATCGAATAATTGGGATTCGTTTTCCTTCGGTCAAAATGGTGAGTCCTCGCATTTATTTATTTGATTACAAACATGTGCATATCAATATAAATATATATATATATATATATATGTGTGTGTGTGTGCGTGCGTGTGTGTTGTGTGTATGTATATATGTGTATGTATGTGTGTGTGTGTGTGTGTATGTAAGTAAAATAAACAAATTGCTTGTATGGTGGAAACAAAGAGATTTAACTATTATGGGTAAAATACATTTGCTAAAAACTTATGCGCTTTCAAAATTAAATTATATTTCATCTCTCGTTATTGTCCCTCATTGGGTATACAAAGAAGTTGCAAAAATTTCATTTGAATTCATATGGAGGGGGAAAGATAGAATTAAACGGGCAATAATGTATCAGGATTATGACTTTGGAGGATTAAGAATGATTAATTTTGAAATGTCCGTTAAAATACAGCGCATAATGTGGATAAAACGTCTTTTATATGGAGAGAAAAGTTTGGGATGGAAATTGTTTTTTGATCATTGCTTACAGTTTGTGGGTGGTAGATTTATTTTTTTATGTGATTATGATTTAAAAAAGATTAAACTCGTTTTAGATATTCCACCATACTATATGGAAATGTTGCAAGCATGGCAAGAGACAAGTAATTTAAGATATTTGGAGGGTTATATTAATCCAATTATTTTTAATAATCAGAATATATGTATAAATGGAAAAAGTATATTTGATAGATACTTGTTTGAAAGAGGGATTGTTCAACTGAATCATTTGGTTGAGAAAGGTCATGTTAAGTCTGTTAAATATTTTATGAACCTCGGTATGAAAGGTAATAATTTGCTTATGATTATTGATATTTATGATGCGATACCCAGGTTATGGAAGGATGATTCAGGGTTAATAGAATTCCTCGAGGTTGATTTGATAAGCTTTAATACTTATTTCCATATTTCTAGTAAAAAAATACAGTTTGTGGATGTGGGTTCAAGAACAATCTATGATTATTTTATCAAAGCACTGCAACAAACGTATGATTTGCAGGTAAGGGATGGGCAAAATGATTATGATTTTATAGATAAAGAATTAAAAGAAATATTTGTTAGACCAAGAATTACTATACTCATTAGAAAACAACGTGAATTTCAATTTAAATTATTGCATGGAGCCATATACACTAATGAGCATCTTCATAGATTTGGTTTTGTTGGTGATAATTTATGTTCGTTTTGTAAGCAGGAAATAGAAACATACAAACATTTATTTTTATCTTGTGGGAGCGTTCAAAGGATATGGCAGGCTTTAATACAACTTTTTGAGTTAGATGAAATTAAAGATTTAGAATGGCGAGATATATTTGTTGGGTTGGTAGGTAGTTCATATAGAATAAAAATGTGTAATACTATCATTTTCATGGTGAAGTATGTTACATTTATGTCAAGATCGGGGGGGGGCGAGTACTAACTTTAGAAAAGATGAAAAAAAGCATTTTTAAGTATAGGGATGAGGAAAAGAAAATAGCAATTAAAATGGGAAAGCTGGGATCACATTTCTTAAAGTGGGAGCAGCTTAAGATTAATTAAGATTTGTTTTCTTCTCCACCGTGAGCCTGTTAAAAGCGTAACTCTATTTTGCGGCCTGGATAACTTATTTAGTATATTTTTCTTGAGTTGAGAATGTTGGCAGACATCCACTGAGTGAGTAGTGTGTGTGGGGGGGGGGGGGGGGGTGGGTGGGTGGGTGAGTATGTGTGTGGGTGGGTGAGTATGTTTGTGTGATAGAGGGTGAGTATGTTTGTGTGATGGAGGGGGCAGGGAGGGGGCAGGGAGGGGGCAGGATTGTTTCAGTAAAATTACCTCCAGATTTGTATAAGTTTTTTTTTTGTAATATATAAGTGAATAACATTTACAATTGACTTATTATGTATAGGTACTTATACGTTTACTTTGTTGCTAAGTTATATTATACTGCAAATAAGTTTGTGTTTAATTATGTTTATGTAAAAGCATCAATATTGAACACGTTTATTTTATTCAATTGTATGTCATGGTTTGTATTACACATCTGGAGAAATAAAACAAAATTGTTAAAAAAAAATATATATATATACCGGCATCTTCTGGAGGTCGCAAACATGGCACCACGTTGTCCCTACTTAATTACGATATTCCACGATTCCACATGACGAATAGAAAATACCATGCTTATAGTATTACCCGAAACTAAGGATTACATGGCGCTCGATCCCCTCCCCCTCTCCAAATGTGTTCAAGCTCTTAAAATTGCCCCTTCTTATATTGCCCTTTCCCCTGATGAAAATTGCCCCTTTCAATGCTGTGATAAGTGCCCCTTTTCAAAGTATAATAAGTTCCCATTGTCACTTTTTTTTTATAATTGTCCATTGACCAATATTATTCTACCAACATTTCCCGTTGTCGCTTACATGTTGTGTCATTTTACAGTCAAAGTCAGAAAAGAGGGTTTTCCTGCCACTTTCACACAAAATAAGCACACCTTGTTTATTTGAAAGATTTTTCTATAATACAAAGGTGTTTTTTTTTTTCATTTGTAGCGGTCACCGCTTAATCGGAGGGGGCGTCCAAAAAAACGTCCCTTTTGATGAAAAATAGTATTTTGTAAATAATATTTCAAGAAAACCTTGAAAAACAATTACTTTGATGTCATATGAAATCAAATTTAATTATTTACATTTTCATACCAATTTTGACGGAATTGGGATTAATTAAAATCGCAATTTTTGTTTCTTCAAATTTTATCACAAAAGTGTATTTCACATACATCAAAATCGTAGAGGTGTCTTTTAACAAAACTTTCCAGGAATTTTCCTATGTACAAGGTCAATATTTGTGGAAAGAGAGGCTTATTTGTATCTCTTTTCAGTGAAAAAGTTATGAACGCCAAAGTTATTTACTTGACTTCCACACAAACGACATTTTTGCCTATATGTATTAACTGTATGTAAATACGTGTAGGACGTGTTTGGTGTATCTTAATAGAGTTTTAAAGATAAAATGTTTTAAAAAATCTCTTATTGCCGTGGGTTTGGTGTGAAATGATGGATAATTGAATATTTTCAAGTTGATATAAATTTCACTGGGTTAAGCGTTGGTCACATCCCACCGTGCGTGTTTTGAGTCCGTACGGTTTTTGGGGAGGCCACGGCCGCCACGTTTTTCTGAAAACGTAGGGAGGGAGTGGCAAAGGCAGGGAGGGAGTACCGGCAACGCGCGTCACACGCACTGTGTAAGTACGTGGCCCGCACGCCACGCCTGGCCGTGAACGGTTGCGTGCATCGTACGTTGCGCACGTGGTAAGTGCGTTGTACGTGCTTACAACGTACTTACAACGTATGGTCTCCGTGCGGTTGCCACGTTATCGTACGGAGGCCGTACTTACAAGTGCTGCTCACGTACGGTGTCCTTACTCACTCGCATGTTGTAAGTGCGTGTACGTGCGATGAACTCGGTGTTTATATAGGACGACATTACGATGTTCTCCAGAAGTCCCAGCTGTTGCTGCCTCAAGATGCCGCCCATTCCACCGAAGAGACTATATACCGCATAAATTAGTGCGAACAACGTGCGTTGTAAGTGCTTACTCGGTACGGTCCACGTGAGTTCTGCGTGCTCATCGGATAGCTGAACTGGGGAAGTGGCGAGTAAGCACGGACCACGCACTTATCACGTGCGCCTTTAAAAGACGCACGGAGTCAGTGCGTTGTGCGCTCGTTGGCAGTACCAGGCACGCACTGGGGTGAATCGGTAGCCCGAACGCAGCCCAAACGCAGCGAAAGTTCCTCATGCACTAAAAGTGCTACGGTGTGTCTGCGTGCTCCCAAATCCGTACGGAGGCGGTACTCATCACGTACGGATACCCAAATTTTGCCCACGTTTTTGCACGTAGACAGCACGCACTTGCAAGTACGGCGGGATGTGACCACCGCATTATGTAATGTTTAAAATATATTTTTTGACCCCAAAATGTCTTTTTGTCGATAATTTTCCCCCTAATTTTGGCCAGTATCTCAGTGTAATGGTGATTAGACATTTAGTAACGCAGAAAGTTCAAAGGATTAGGAGTGTTGAGTGCAATTGATAAGTACTTCTTCTATACTCTGATATTTTAGGGGAAATGGGCATGGGCAGTTGCCGCCCCCGTCCCCATCCCGCCCTTTCCAGCCGCTTGTCATAATCTTTCCCATCACCAGGACTAAGGGGTGAGGCACATACAAAGATAGATGATGTATATCTGTCTTATCTAGACTTACTAAGATGCAAACCTTCTATAACTTTAATAGCAATTTGAAGGATACTCAGAGAATGATGGTGAAGCTAAAAACACCGTTTCTTTATTTCAGAATATACAATTGCGCATCTACAATCAGACAATGACCAAAATACAAATTTTAAGAAAATGAAAAGAAGACCCTGCACTACAGGGCTATCATGATTATGGGAACGGGTGTGTGTGTGTGGGTGGGGGTATTTTTCAGACGAGTTTTGATGCACAATATTTTTCCTTTTGAAAAAAAAATGTTGGATATATCAGAACTACATGTAGGTTAGTGAAAGAGTCCTTTCCCATAGCATAAATAGTCTGAATTTGTAACCACCGACAAAATGTTGATAATGCAAATAAGTTCTTAATTTTGAAGAAAATGATGGGTAAAGGCAGCATATGCATGTTACTTGATCGTAAGTGTGGAGAAAAATCTTGGACTTATGAAGACAAATAACTGCACTATTATTCAATAACACGCGTCACTGTGGGGGGGGGGGGGGGATATAACATTTAAAAAATCACACACAAAATCCCAAGAATTGCTAAAATGTAAAATGCATGAATATCATAAGTTTTTGCGATAAATACAAACAGAACTCATCCTGGGTGGGTTTAAGAACGAGTCCCCTACCCCCACCACCCCAATTTGAACGAAAAATTGAGATTAAAAACTCACAATATGTGTTAAGAATGTAAACTAGTTCTGAATTTTGAAAGAAATTAAGGCATAATACATGAAGACACTGCTTATTATGGAGATGGGTGTTGAGTGAATGTTTGAGCTTTGAATCACCAGGGGCGTGGTATGATGCACAAAATTGGTTCGTGTTTTGTTTTAACTAAAACATAAAGACTACATTTATGATAATTGGAAAATTGCATATTTATTCATACAAACAGATCCCTAGAATTCGAATTTCCTGACCAGATTAAAGAATATTCAGTAAGAGAAAAGGGAAAATTAGCTCGTTTGTGTTTTGAAGATGGTTCGTCAAGTGCTAGGATGAAATATATATCATCAAACTTATGAGTTGACATGGTGTCAACCCCTCACCCCCTCTCTCTCTCTATCTCTCTCGCTCTCTCGCTCTAAATCGATGCTTGTACAAGGGGCCTCCACTGACTTGGAAGACCAAGAGTATTAAAAAAGAGAAAAGGTTAGATAAAATAAGACGAGATAATGAATGATAATTATATAGATG
Organism: Strongylocentrotus droebachiensis; assembly: GCA_035222895.1. Classification (NCBI taxonomy): domain Eukaryota; kingdom Metazoa; phylum Echinodermata; class Echinoidea; order Camarodonta; family Strongylocentrotidae; genus Strongylocentrotus; species Strongylocentrotus droebachiensis. The sequence continues at coordinate 75,488 of JAVYIG010008072.1, forward strand.
AAGAATAAAAGACCAAGGGTGAAGGTGGGAGAGCATGAAGATGGGAGGGAGAGGACGAGAGGGAATTCGAAGGAGGGAGGAAGGGTTTCGTTCAAGAGGGACACGGAGACAGACATATAGAGAGAGGGAGAGAGACAGAAAGAAAGAGAGAAGGCAGAATGAGACATAGAGAGAAAGAGAGAGGGGGAGAGAGAACCAGAGAGATAAGATATAGATGCCTTGAGGGATGTTGATAGGTGTATCCTAAATAAAGACAGTACATTGAAGTATCATGGTATGGCTAACATTTTGAAGTTCATCTCCTGTAAGGGTCTTTTAATCCAGTTAGAGTATCATATATATTATTTAGTGAATATTCACTGCACGCACATTGAGTCGCAATGGACGAGACTTGTCGAGTTCATGAGAGATGTCAAAAATCTATTTTGGAGGAAAAATTTAGAAGTGAAACTTGCCCAGTCCAATAATAATACCAAGGTAAACCGGTTTGCATCAAAATTACTGTAACATTTAATTTATCCTATATATTTCAGGCATTAACAATTATTTCCTTCGCAAACCTTGTACAAAGGTGTCTTGACAATAAAGAATATCTACTTCTTCTGATAGATTTTACTCTGAAAATAAAAAATATGCACCTAGCAGCTTACTTTTAAGTATATTTTGATTTTTTTTTTTAAATCAACGTGGGATTTGTTTTCCTGCATCATGAAGAGTGCAAAATATAAAATCAATAAAAAATGTGAGGCCTATAATATTATAGCGCATACTATGTTGCCATCTCTATGAGATAATTATATAATTATATTCTATAATTAGTTAAATGATTATAGATCAAGACAAGAAAAAAAACCCATTTAATATGACAATGGAATTACTAACGCAAACGTAATTAGACCAGTAAAGAAAATATGACAATGCATACATATTCTAAACACAATGCTTTATTGAAAAAATAGGTTAAAAGTCGAGATTTAAGGAATAAATATAACGTGATAAAATAGTACATTAATAAATTACATAATGTCAACTTGAAAATCGGTTACAAAAGAGAGGAGAAGATGTACCTTTTAGAGCTTAAAATCATTGATGGCGGGTGCATCTCAGAGCTGGAGAGGAAACACATTCCATAATGAAGGTGCTAAGTTGCTGAAGGCACGTTCCCCCAAGTATCTGGTCCTGAATCTGGAGGAGATTTATAGCGGCGGACCATAGATTCCTAACTGGGATATATAATAACAATAATAATAACGTTTTATTTACCCAGGGTAGCCACTTCAGTTATGAAACCGCTCTTCCAGCGGACCAGCGGGCCCTGCATAACATAATATGTTATTACTACCCTTCTCCAATCTAATATGCTGAGCGCTTAGCTAGAAAGGCAGAAGGTCCATTTTTATAAGTCTTTGGTATGACTCGACCGGAGTTCGAACCCACGACCTCCCGTTCATGAGACGGGCGCTCTAACCACTGAGCCACCATGTCAGGTTTATCTTGATATAACTTGATGATGTCCGATATAAGTACGAAGGGGCAGTACCGTTAAGAACCTGTTACTGTATTTGAAATTGTCGATGATAGTACAGATGATAGGATATGTTAGAGTATTTTCGTAGTGATGATACAGGCCTTTATGTGCTCAGTATATCGGTCAAAAATCCATTCCATTTAGAAATATGACTTTTGGAATTTATATATTACCATTTTGTTGAAAAACGTTTTCCTGTACTTTTATTCCTACTTTGCTGTTGGTTGCTGTGAAATTAAATAATACTGTATGTGTTACACCTAGAAATAGATAATCCATTGTAATGATTGTGCATTGTGTTCTGAAAACCAAATAATGCTATGCGGTTGCAAGAAGGTTAGCATAGAGGAACTTTTTCCTAACGGAAACTGTCTGGGTTCATGGCGGTATATTCGATAAACCTCTAAACCTGTAAAGAACATTGGAAATGTAAATACTCAAAAATATACTCTAAAGAAATGCAACCCAGACATAGAGAGAGCTTGGTTAATGCTCATCAACGTACTCTGATTACCGACATTATGTCCGGGGATTTATTATTTAGGCATACAGTGTGAATCGAAATATTGTATATCCGTCAAGGTATTCGATTTTCACTCCTTTCAACTGTATCCACTATCATTTACAAATAATATAATTCATTTTTTTTACTTATAGCTACCCCCCCCCCCCCCTCCCCCCGAAGAAAAAAACAAACATAAAATACCTCTAAAAAAGGAGAATTTTCACTGATCTGCAAACCTGCCAAAATGAAACCATTATTTCTCCACATTGGTAACAAATAGAAACGAGAAGAGAAAGAATGAACGCCATGGCGACCAGAAGTGCAATGCACCATCATGCACGACGTATACACATCATCATTATATATTCAATAACCATGTCATGAGCACCTCGATTAGTTTAATTGTTGAAAACCCAATTTATTTCTACTATGATGAGGATAAGTAGATGATCATAGACTGATGAATGCAGTGTTGAGAAATCGCAAGCAAAACAATAATGTAGCCATAGTGATGTGAATCAATTATTCAAAAACAACTTAAGGCCAATATGTAATGCTAAAATGCAAACATAAAAATTATAGTTGACGACGTCACTATATCATCAAAAAAAATAACATGACAATAATCAAGCTCGATTCAAATGCAAGCTAATACTCATGTCACATTTTTCTTTTATGAACTGAGAAAAAAAGAAGAATAAGAAAATGGCCAATAGGAGGAAGACCCACGAGACGAAGAAGAAGAAAAAAAGAGAGAAAAAAGAAGAAGACAAGAGTATTAAAAAACAGAAAAGGTTGAATAAAATAAGACAAGATAATGAATGATATAATAAGCAAGTAATTACCGTGAAGGTGATGGAACAAACTATCACTTCCGAGGCGATCTGGATGTAGCTATCTTTCCGAAGCGAAGCTGAGGAAAGATAGAGTAAACGTTCAGATCGCCGAGGAAGTGATAGTTTGCCATCGGCTGAAACCAAAAGGTGATTATTTGCTTTATATTCCACATCGGAAACATTTCACTTCTTCCGTCATTTTAAGCAACAAGTCATCAATTAACAGCTAGCAAACGGTGTACGATACGTACAGTGCATACAGTACTTACGTCCGTATGTATACGCAACGTTTACAATTAAAGTGCGTTGCACTGTGTAGATAGTACTACTATCTACATAGTGCAACGCACTTTCACTGAAGATAGTAGTACTATCTACACAGTGCATCTTTCATCAGGTGATTAACTTTTGACGAATCGTAGAGCAAGATTCTTAGTATGTGGAACATAAAGAAGAATAATATAAGAACAAGGGATGAAGGGAAGGAGATGGGAGGGAGATGACGAAAGGGAATTCAAAGGGGGGAGGGTGGGATTCCGATAGGCGGAAGAGCAAGAGAGACACGGAGACAGGCATACGGAGAGAGGGGAGAGACAGAATGAAAGAGAGAAGGCAGATAGAAAGAGGGACAGATAGACAGAGACAATGAGAGAGAACCAGAGATATTTATGCCGTTGGCAAGCTGATATAGGTGTATCCTCAATAGAGATAGTACATAGAAATATGATGGTAGGCCTAACATTTTTAATTTCGTAGTTATATTACAGTTCATTATGTGCTAAGCATCGGTCAAAACTCCATTCTATTTACAAATAAGACTTTTGGAATTATATTATCATTTTTTTGCAAAACGTTCAAAATTATTTTCATTCCTATTTTGCTGTTGGTTACTGTGAAATTAAATTCAACTGTTTGTGTTACACCTAAAAAGGAAACAAAATAGAAAATAAAGATAAGAGAAAGTAAAAGAGAAGAAGAGAGTAAAAGGGGAGAGAGAGAGAGAGAGAGAGAGAAAGAATCGCTACACTGAGTACGAAATAAGAACCAGAGAGGATGTTGTCGTTGGTAGAACAATACAAAAACCAGTTTTATAAAAATAAAAATATTAGAGATAATTATTAAATGAAATGATAGGGGTTGTGTGAATATCAAGGAGAAAATCACTATTGCTATCGCTCGTGACGGCTATCTTAAAGATTCTGAAGTCCTAAAACTCGAGAGTGGCCGGGGGTTCCTTAGGTCCTTAGCTCCTCCGGGAGGGGATCTCCCCCTGGACCCCAACCGCAAAAAGATCAAAGTGATTCCCAAGACAACCCTTTGTTGTATAACATTTTCCATAAGATATTCCATATCTTCAGTTATATAAGAAAATTCAGTTATCAGTAAAGAACACTGAAGAAGAAAAAATTAATAATAATATAATAATATAATAAATTAATCAGTATCGCAATTTATTAGGAGTTTCTAGATGGTTTTCAACTTCGTATTTTTGATTTTTTGTATACGTTTAATCTGGTCAGCCCGGTTTCGATTACATAGAAATCTAGCTTTGCTCGATCTGAAACCACAGAACTGTAAAATGTAACAGTTCTGTGTCTAAAACAGGCTTCTCGGCTACTCGGCGTGCGTGCGCAGTGATCTTTTTATTTCATAGATATACCCTTTATTATAACGTTTATAATATATCGTCAAATTGATGTACACATGGAAGGGAATATAGGTACACACTATGCAGCTCTCTGATTGGTCCGATGGTATCCAATATCTACCACAAACATTGAGCAAGCCATTGTCTGTAATGCTCCTACAGCAAGAATACACCCGCTCTATAACATCCCTAACAGAAATCATTATGACTAGCCGCCAAATTGTAGTGTCGTTCATTAAATGAACTACATGTACCTATTGCATTTTCCATCTGTTATTTGTGTGCAAAAAAGCAACATTTCACGTTTTTCTTGTTTGGAAAATAACTGTTAGTGCCGTAAACTTCAAGATTGTTGTTCGACTGAAAAAGTATCTTTACAAGATAAGAGCAGATAACAATTTATATAAAGGTAAGACAAATCAAGGGTCATATGGGGTTTTATCATAGAATTCGATGATAATGTTCTATTGTATTGGATTTATCAAGATCTGAATTTTAAACATTAATATTTCAAAGAAATACAAGGCAAAACTAACATGAAATATGATTTTTTTTTTTTTTAAGGACGTGGGGAATCAACATTTCCCATTTATTAGAAGTTTCAATTTTGTTATGTCTACCTAATATTGATGACCACATGTGGCATGTTTTGTTATTAAAAACAATAAGAATATTCGCAAAGCGTTCTTTATCAAAATAATTTCGTTATCCCTATCCTTATCTGTAAGCCAATCCAATAGTTTTAGGGTTTCATCTTCATCTTTCTACATCACTTTTCGTAAGAGTGAGAAAACGGTTTTACTTTTACAGTGCTGAATCCCTTGATTTCTTTTCTTTCTGACTATACAATAGATGCAGAGACATACATCCGCTGTTACCCTGAGAACCATGTTCCTACTTCTCTGCACTTCATTCGTCATTGGTAAGAGTTAGAATGAATTTAGTCCTTTTTAAAAAATTAATTAGGAGCATAATCACGGGCTACATCAGTTTAATACGTTGTGGGCAAATGTCCAATTTGAGGGTTTTGAGACATTTGATATTGTAAAAGTTTGTTTGGTATCAACGTGTTCAGGTGACCTCCCTGCAAACATTCCAGGTGGAAATTCTCGAAAAATATTCTGCTGAAAAACAGTTGTACTATATTTCAAAATAACCGCCATGCAAATATTGAACAGTTTGAAGATTACCTTTTAACATAACCACAATTTTACCATGTGTGAGGTGTCATTTGAAAGAGAATTACACATTCTCTACAAAATGATACTACATTTGGTAGGCTTGATTATAATTTGAATAACAATGGAGAGCCAAAAATGTGATTTTCCCCAAATTTTCCCCATAATTTGAATTGCGTCAAAAATGCACGTTTCTCTACGTTTCATAAATTATCTTCACTTTTTTTTCTTTTTAGAAAACTGCCTAAACATGTTGTCAATATGATATCAAAATTATGTTTTTTTAAAGTTATAGCGCTCTAAACTTAGTATGCTGATATCAGTTAACATGGCATTGATGGGTAAAAATACGCCAATCCCTAAAAGATTGCAACAAAAGGTTTTTCAACGGTTTCCAGTAACGTTTGAAATCCGGAACAACATACTAAAATTTAAGAAACACACCCCCGGAAAGTGGTTATTTTCAAAATGGCGTCCAAGATGGCCGCCAATACCTTAAAATAGCCATAAATCATGATACATCCATCTTGGAAATGTGATTTTATTGTCTATACCTAGGTTTCGGGGGACGAAGAATCCATTATTTCATATACAATGGGTTATGGCCATCAATATACCTGTAAATTCAAGATGGCATCCAGAATGGCCGCCATTCTCCTAAAATTACTGGAAGTGCATGAGTTAAAGTTGGCAGTAAAACTGTAATTTGCCAGATTAAATGTATGTTTAAGAGGTCAGGATACTCTATTGTGCTTTAAATTACCATAAACAATTCTAAAGATGGCATCCATTTTGTAATCCGAGATGGCCGAAGAAAACTGAAATTATCCATATTAATCGTGACAAATTCATATTAGAGATCTAATTGTTGTATCTATACCGAGGTTTGGGGGTCGCCAAATCAATTTTGACTGTTTAAAATATGTAATAGCCGCCAGAAAACCAGGAAATTCATGATGGCGTCCACAATTTATTCAAGAGTTTTCAGGTGCAAAGGTACATTTTAAGTGTAAGAATATTCATTGATGTGCGAAAAAGTATTTTATAGCTTTTTATAGAGCAATGTATCCAAGACGGCTGTGCTGCCATTGTGCAATTGAAAGTGGCTGCCAACACAAAAAATATAATGGCTATAAAACATTAGGTATCCCTCCCATAAATATAATATTAGTGACTTTTCATTGGTTTCGGGATTTAAAACTCTATTCAAACAAGATCAAGTTGATATGTGTCAAGAATGATGGGCAGGAAAGCTGGAAAAATGAAACCTAGCTAGTGTAAAAAAAGGCCGACAATTTTAAAAGATTGAAAGTGAGGAAGATTTTTATTTCACAAATGAGGATATATTTGTTAGGTGTAAGTGTATTTTAGCGTTAAATGTGTACATTTGTAGACGTTGTTAAGATGTTCAATACTGTTTTCAAATGCGCAGTCAATCTTAGAGGGAAGAATGGGGGGGGGGGTGGAGGGAATGGAATGTAAATCACATTTCATCTAAGGCTAGAATGTCCACCTCAATGACACATATTAATTATGTCTAGCATGCCAGCAGCCGAATCGTAGAGCAAAGTAGCAACCGCATTACAAAACATTCTCGCGTAAAACTATATGATTCTTTTCGTATATCAATGGAAATCCAATACTCGAAAATCCATTTAATCTTCACAACTTCTTACTGTTAAAAAAAGAAAAGAAATCTGGTTATATAAATTATTTATTTGCTAATTTGGACACCATCATGGATTTCCAGGTTTTCTGGTGGCCATACCACATTTTAGGCAGCCTAAATGGATTTGTCGACCTCCGAAACCTCGGTATAGACAACAAAATTACATCCCTAAATAGATATAATCATGATTTATGGCTAATTTCAGTTTCCGGCGGCCATATTAGAATACAAAATTGCGGCCGCCTTTTATATTGTTTTGAGTATAAGGCAACTCTAAACACTGATTTCCAGTTTTCCTGGTAGCCATTACACATTGTTAGTAGTATGAATGGATTGTTTGACCCAGACCTAGGTATAGACCCAAAAATCACATCTACAAGATGGATATATCAATATTTATGACTATTTTAAGGTAATAGGGACTTTTAGATTTGCGTGGACTGATACGTGTGACGTCCATTCAAGGCAGTGCATTAAAAGGACGTCGACCGTAGCAATCCACATTGTCTTCGTGCAAAACTAAAAGTCCCTATTGGTGGCCATCTTGAACGTCATTTTGAAAATAACCACTTTCCGGGGGTCCGATTTTCTTAGATTTTGTGCCTGCTTTCGAACACTACCGGAAACCGTTGAGAAACCTGTTGTTCATCCTAACTTACCACATAATATCACCCATAGCAACCATCACATCCAGATGCCACTCTGATAAAATGACGTCTCCTACAAATTATCATTATTTACTTCACCCTTTAAAACTTCATATTAAAAAATATGCTAGTGTGCGGACCTTGGAAGGCTCCTGGGCTAGAATAGGGACTTTTAGATGTGCACGTCGACATAGTGGACTGCTACGTGATGACGTCATTTTAAGGCGCCTCGCATGCGTCACGTCGTCTCCGTCGTCGACTATCATAATCGAGAACACCTCCACCTTGATTTTCCTAAATCTAGAACGCCGTGCACTTGTTTTCACATAGTCGTGACGTCATTTCAAGCCTCAAGATGAATGATAAAAAAGTCAGAGATATAACTTTGTCTTTGACCAACAACAGTTTTCATGAAACTGTGGTATATCATGGACCTACTATGGGTATATCTAGGTAGATTAAAATTCTTTTGTCTTGAAATGTGAAAGTTTGATTGGTATGTTATAGCATCCTTATAAAGGTTTATAGCTTAGCCTTCGCACCGCGTACCGCCCAGCCGACTGGTGACGTGACAGTACGCGCGGAATCCCCTTTGAAATTTGGCGCGCCGTTCATGACTTCATCACGCTTACTTCCTGTCGACGTATATCCTCCAGTAAAATCTAAAAGATTTATATCTGTTGTCAACAGGGGCAGTTGACTACGCTGACACGCATGATCAGTGAACGTTCACGCCGTTCCCGTCCACTCAATCTAAAATTCCTAAACGTCTCCTCCTATACACCGCACCCTTATTTCGCATCCCCTCTTTTCATATTCAAATTAAACACCTTCGACTCAACGCATGCCAGATAGCAATTATAGTGTTCCCACGTATTGCCGTATAAACAACATTTGCCAGCTAGACGACGTAACGCTGGCAAATACATGTTGCAATTGTTTTTGGTCAAACTCTATTCTGACCCGACTAAGTATTTGTATCTCAGGGGCGGATCTAGGGGGCGGGTTTTAAGTCTTTAATTTAGGTGATCGTGGTAGTAAAGAAAGGTAGGGAGGTAGAATCATGATTGTTTGGGAGATGGTTCCCTTATAGGAAGCCGGAACCGGTCAAAAACAAAACTACCTGTTATGTCGTAATTCGAATGAAGACACGACAGGTAGTTAAATGTTTTTGACCGGTTCCTGATCAACCCTCTTTCTGCTTCCCCATGTTTGGCCAAACTGATGGCATGTGTCCCCATCACTTCTTCGCTAACCCTCCCGGACCAGTGACATAAGACGGGTTTGAGTAGGGGGGTGGCGGCACGGGGGAACTTCCGTAACAAATGCAAACATGTGGAGTGTGGAGGGGAGAAGAATGAGAGTGTGTGTGTGTGTGTGAGAGAGAGAGAGAGAGAGAAAGAGAGAGAGAAAGAGAGAGGGAGAGAGAGAGAACAAAAAAATAAAGAGAGAAAGAGCTGAAGATGCGTAGTCTAGTGGTCTGCGAACATATTCAGGTTGAA
>JAVYIG010008072.1:90000-93657 GCA_035222895.1 Strongylocentrotus droebachiensis
AAAACTTAGCTCTATTTAACGTGAACGAAAACCATGCATAGAAGGAGAAAAGTGGCATTCTGTCGGTTCTGTGGATATCCACATTCTGGAATTATTCACCTCAAAACCTGCATAATACAAATTCACAAAGTTAACGAACGTAAAAAATCAGTATATTGTAGTACGTGTAGTATAGATAATCATTCGATCTCTCTGTGACTCAGAATAGTTTTATAATCGAGAAGTGGCATACTGCCTTTGATTTGTTAAGGTATTGTATATGAGCATTAACATTGATTTGATGTGACTTAAGGGTGAACCTGTAACTGATTATCTCTTTACCAGCTCTCAAGAAGGAAGAACGACAGATATTCATTTGTACATTGGCATTGTTATTTACTAATAATACATTTATGAATAGTCATATGATTAATCAAATTTAAATTCTCAGAATCGTAGTGACGTCAGACTAGAAGTGCCATTGTCTACGATTTGAAGCCGGTTTGCCCTGTATCCTGACGAGAATGCTTAAATGCACTAAATTTCCTGCTGCTAGTATTCTTATCATCATTCTGAACCTAAACTAGAAACATGATGTCTATTTTAGATTTCCATATTTAATACAGTATAATTGTTTTTTTCTTCAAAATCGTCACGCTGGATGATCGTAAAAACAGTGTGCGGTGGCCTTTACCCTTTTTAATTTGAATTTTAAAGATTTTAAAGTAAGACTAAGAATTATTAAAAAGTCTAAAAGATAACATTGAAGAAAAAAAAAGTATAAATATAGACAGAAAGCCTCTTCTAATATAGAACTAAGACCTCGAGGGAGAACAGAGCAATTATGTTCCTGGTTCAAAAGAGTGCAATCTTAGCGTATATTCTTTGAATAATAATTTTTATTTGCCTATTTCTTAATCTTCATATGTATTGATACGAATCTATGTAGTTTATCTATTGGAAGTGATACATTATCAAAACTTTGTCGAATATAATTACCTTCCTTTCACCCATTTATTTTAGAATCGACTGCAAAGATCTTTGTGACAGATGAAGGCACCAATTACAAGATTTTTGTTGCAGATCTACAAGCTGACCTAGACTTCACTTCCATTCCATCCACTAAAGAACCCCGTCATATTACCTATGACTCCGTGGAGAAGAAGATCTACTGGACTGACTTTGATGAACAACGAGTTTGTCGTGCTGATGCGGATGGTGGAAACAGGGAGGAGGTCACTTCTGAAAGCGATAAAGGTACGGCGTAGAAAATGTCCCTTGGTAAAGCTTTGAAATACACTCAGACGTAAGGATAAACTCGCTCCCTATCCAATGATTTAATATACAAAAATATAGAATCTTATTATTGTATATACGAATACAAGATGTTCAAAGAATCTGACACAATATGACACTTAAATAGAGCTGATTCCAAAACATATTTCCTTTATGAGATGGATATCAACGAACATTGAATGTATAAAGATATGTTATATGTACCATGCAATCTTTGTTTGTTTGTGTGTTAGTTTATTAATTGCTATTATTGTGTGTATCTATTTGGAATCTTTACCCCCAAACAAATATTTTGGTCAAATCTTTAGGAGCCCTCCCCCCCCCCCCCCCCCCCCCCATTCTAAGATGTTTCGAATTCCTGATTTACTTTTAATCTTTTAATCTTAGGGATCCGAGGAATTGCAATAGCTGAATCATCACGCATTCTGTACATCGCCTACAGTGAGTCAAGGGAAATAACAACTGTGGATATTGGACAAGGTAGCGCATTTCCAGGGAGTGAGACAAACTTTGTGAATTATTATATCGATTACCCTAGGATTTTGGAGGTGGATGAGGAACAGGGGTAAGTTTATGACGTCATCTTTAGTGTTGGTTCAGAAGGAGGGGTGTGGGTTGTTAATTGACCCACCCAGACCCTATCATGTAGTAACCCTTATAATTATAAATACAGTCAATTGAAAGCCTCCTGATGTTTTGTATTCACTGTTTACGTGATAATGTGTTTATCAAATACATGATAATAACGATGATGATGATGATGATAATCATCATCATAACAATAATAACAATAATGATAATAATAATCTTAACAATAAAAATGAACTACAGCAAGTACAGTAAAGTGCAAGGCTTGCCCTTAGGCCTAAAAAAAAAAATTGATGACTTGGCGTAACGGGTCACTGAAAATTAGGGTAGGTAGGGCGATTTTCTTTTTTTTTTTTTTTTTTTTTTTTTTTTTTGGTTGTTGTTGTTGTTGCTTATATTTGCATACATGAAATTAGCCATTCATACACATACATACATACAGTGGCGTAGATAGGTCCTCAGACCTTGGGGATGATCTGATGAGAGGGGTAGACCACAATATGTTCAAATAACTCCACGCACACACACACACATATATGGACACACACATATATGGACACACACACTGTGTGAGCAAAGTGAGCAAGAAATTGTTGAAATCTTGATCACCTTGGGACCTGGGGGATGCATACATACACCTGCCCCCCCCCCCCCTGCATACATACATGTACATGTACATACAACCTCATGCACATAAAATGCAAACATACGAACGCATTAATAGGTTTCCAACAGACCCCAGTCTGAGATATCTCAGACACTGTCTTCAACAGGATAAACAGGTGAATATGTAGGTTTAGAAGGGGCTGTTCACAAATATTATTATTTTCACAATGTATTGACTAACATTTAAAAAAAAAAAAAAAAAAAAAAATTACAAAAAAAACAACAACAAAAAAATAAAAAAGCGTAGGGTCGGCGATAAAAATAGGGTCGGGCGGGTTACGCCAAGTCATCATTTTTTTTTTTAGGCCTTATTATAAACGATTTTCAATACTGAGGCCTTTTTGCGCCACCGCAATGCTTTTTACTTTAATTTATAGGGACCTTACACCATGCAGGTTTTATACTCAAATGATAATGCACGATATGTTTCATTTCTATCAATGGTTACCCGTATATTATGTTGGCGACAGGATGACGTCATGACAACTTCTGATTTTCTCGAAATCGATATGTTTTGATAGGACACTCTTGATTTTTCAGATTCTTGTATTGGTCAATGAAAAACGACATCCTACGCAAACCTCTTAATGGATCTGGAAGCACGGAGACTGTATACTCTAACGCCTATCTATCCCATTTCAGCGGATTAAGCATTGATCTCAGCCGTACGTATTTCATATTTAGAAGGGTTCAGTAAAATGACATGTCATTTCAGATAAATGAATCAGAATTCAACAAGAGTTTATCTATACATGGTTCCACTCAGGTGTTAATGGGTACCCGGTACGTCATTTTGGTTTAATTAGCATGTAGGCGACTAACTTTAACACCCCTATTGACTGGAGAATGTGCACCGTATTCTGCAGAATGGTGATAGAATTCAATAACTGGGGTAATAATAATACTGGAAAGCGCTTCATAAGAAACAGGTATTTGCATTATTATTTATTTTGTATGCGCTAAATTATCATGAACTTTTTCGAAATATCATTTAGGTAACAAACATTATAACAATTCTCAAATATTAAGGCATTTCAGAACCTAGACAAAGAGATGAATTTGATGGGAAAATGAAAATGATAAATGGGGAAACCAAGAGTTTTTGTGTTGGGGTTTATAGCCATCAAC
>JAVYIG010008073.1:0-93653 GCA_035222895.1 Strongylocentrotus droebachiensis
TATGGTGTCCAGTGAGTAATTGCTGAGCTCCAGCGATTGTCATTTCTACGGCTGATGTGGCCCGCCCAATTCCATTTCCTTCTCTTCACTGTTTCAAGGATGTCCTGGACTTTTGTCTGTTCCCTGATCCATTTGTTCGTTTTTCTGTCTTTGTATGTGATGCTTAGAATACTTCTTTCCATGTTGTGTTGAGAGGCTGCTAGCTTTCTTTCCATGTTTGATGTTAGTGTCCATGTTTCTGCAGCGTATGAGATTGCTGCGATGATGCACTGGTTATATACTTTCTTTTTCAGGCATAATGGAAGTTTGCCTTTCATGATGGCGCTGTATCTGCCAAAGGCTTGCCATCCAGCTTTGATTCTTCTTCTTATTTCGTTATCTTGATTTTTGTCTTGGAGGGAGAAACGTTGTCCTAAGTAAATGTACTCCTCTACTTGCTCCATTTTGGTACCGTTCACTTGGATTTGTTTTGGATCTTTGGCTGATCCTGCCATGACTTTAGTCTTCTTCATGTTCATTTTGAGGCCTGTTAGTCGGCTTGCATCGTCCAGTTCTTGCAGCATTATTTCGAGGTCGTTTAAGTTGTGAGACATGATGACAATATCGTCTGCAAATCTTAAGTGACTCATGTTTTCCCCGTTTATGTTGATTCCCTTTGATGACCAGTCTAATGTTTTGAAGATGCCCTCTAGGCAAGCAGTGAAGAATTTTGGTGAGCCGGTGTCTCCCTGTCTAACTCCCTTTCTTATCATGATTTTGTTGCTGGCCTTGTGCATTCTGACAGTGTTGTAGCAGTCTGAATAAATGTCTTTAAGGATTTTGATGTATGCATTGTTGATTCCTTGGTCTTGAAGTGCCTTCAGTATTGCATAGGTTTCTACGGAATCAAATGCCTTTTCGTAGTCTACGAATGCTACACATAGAGGGATGTTGTACTCTTGGCATTTTTCTTTCAGTTGATTAATGGTGTGGATGTGGTCCATAGTTGAGAAGCCCCTTCTGAAGCCTGCCTGCTCCCTTGGTTGGTTGTTATCAAGGATTTTCTCTAGCCGGTTGGTGATGATTTTTGTGTACAGCTTGTACAGGTTTGAGAGGAGGCTGATGGGTCTGTAGTTCTTTAGGTCTCGCTTGTCCCCCTTTTTGTGCAGAATTATCATTGTGGCTTCTTTCCATTGATGTGGTATCCTCCTTCTTTGCATACATGCATTGTAAAGTTTGGCTAGTTCCTCAGCTATTGTGTCTCCTCCTTCTTTGATTGTGTCTATAACATGTTGTCTGGGCCTGGTGACTTCCCTCTCTTCATTTGATTTATTGCATGTTGAACCTCCCAATCAGTTACAACTGGGATCTCTTCTTGTGGTTCTCCTGGATCTTCTGTCTCTTTATTGCTATTGTATAGTTGTTCGTAAAACTCTTCAATTCTTTGAAGTATCTGGTCCTGATCTGTGATTTCTGGTCCATTGCTGTCGAGGAGGCTTGTGCTTTTCTGTTTTCCATGTGCTAGTTTCTTGTAAGTTTTCTTCAGGCTTCTGTTTTCCTCAATTGTGGATTTGATCATTGATGTGTTGTAACTACGGATGTCTTCACGTAGCTTTTTCCTTACTGTTTTGCAGGTTTCTACGTATTCAACATTTTGGGTGCCTATGCCTTCTGCTTTCATGTTCCTTCTTTTTTCCATTAGTTTTCTGGTAGAATCTGATATCTTGTTTTCACGGGTTTTTGGTTTTTTCCCTGCGATCTTTATGGCGGTTTCTTGGGTTTTTCCCACTAGCAGATCAGTCCATGTTTCAAGAGATCTGTTTCCTTCCTCGTCTGTGCGTTTGTCCGTCAGGAGTTGAAATTGGTTTTTCAACTCCAGTTGAAATTCTGTTCTCTTCTCTTTTAGTTTCTCTAGGTTGATGCTACTTTGTTTTGGTTTTAGGAGTTTTTGCCTCTCTAGTCGGGTGTTGATCTGCATCTTGCCCATTACCATCCTGTGGTCACTTCCCACGTTCACCTTATTGATTGTTTTCACGTCTTGGATGATGTGAGGATTATCAGTTAATATGAAGTCAATTTCATTCTTTGTGTTCCCGCCTGGGCTTTTCCATGTCCATTTCCTGGATGCTCCTTTCTTGAAGAAAGTGTTCATTTTTTCATTTTGTTGCTAATGGCAAATTCAAGAAGTCGGTCACCCCTGTCGTTTCTTTGCCCACTTCCGAAGGGGCCGATTGTGCTTTCTTCTCCTTCCTCTCTTTTCCCGACCTTGGCGTTAAAGTCACCCATGACTATTGTAAACTGTGTTTTACTGCCTTTCATCACGTCCGTTATTTCCTCGTAGAGTTTCTCTACCTCTTCATCGTCGTGTGTTGAAGTTGGAGCATAGACTTGGATAATCTTGATTTTGTATCTCTTATTGATTTTTATTGTTATTTGTGCCAGACGTTCATTTATTCCTTTTATTTCAGAAATGTTACCGGCGATGCTTTTGTGTACCAGGAATCCTACTCCTGCTTCACTCTTATTCTTCTTTCCTATATGGTAGAAATGGTGCCCACTTTTCAGTACTGTGAGTTCTTGAAGTAGTGATCTTACGTTATAGGTTGCAATGTTCAGTTTCCATTGGTGGCCTGTCCGAACCCAGGGATTCTTAGCACCCCCTGCTCCTTGCTTTATCGGGCCGCCACCTTGGTCCGGAACAAATGAGCTGCTGGGGACTGGGGGCCTTTGCTTATTTGTGTCTGTCATGCTGGTTTGTGTGGGCCTACCCATCCACGCTGGCCCAGTGGGGGTTGAATGGGGGATTTTACATCAGAGCTCCGACTCCTAGGTTGATGGCCTTGCTGGGCTACGAAGTCAACCTCTCCACCTATTTTCCCATAGGTGGGGCTATTTAACCCATAGATAGAGCTTGGTTGATGGGCGCCAGGGCATGTCCACACGCCGGTGGGCCTGCACGCCGCATCTCTGGGGCCCAAAGCTACTCCGAGATCCCTTACAGTTTTGCCTGGGACCGTGAGGTACCCAGTTACCGTGTGTTGCCGCGAGGAGGCACTGTAAGAGTCTTGATGGAGGAGAGGCTATGTACTGGCAGGGGGAGGCTTACGCAGTCGGCTCCCTTTTTCACCTTGCGGTTAGCCAGCGGCAGCAGCTGAAAGCAGAAATTGCAAGCACTATGCTAAAACTACACTATGCTAATCCTTTTCTACACACTACTGCACTAGACGCTTCACTACATCCTGTGTCTACTGACACTAATAATCATCAAACAGTTATTACGGTAGACCTTAAGGATGGTAGATGAAATGCCATTAGACAAACTGGGAATGAGATCGACTGGCAATTAGACCAAATGGGTAGAAAACTGAATGGTTATTAGACCAAATGATTCTTTATAGACCATATGGATTTTAGACAGGCTGGGTGTAGACCAAACCACTATAAACCGGAACCACCACACCACTGTTTGGATGTTTTGATGTTTTGCAAATCTTTCATGTCTTAATAGGTGGAAGCCCTGATCCAGAGAGCAAAAGATGAACACACTGGTAACAGAAAGCAGCCCACGCTTCCACTGATTCGGCTTCAGGTATGTCCTCTGTCAATGTTCTTAGTATAAACTCACTGGAGAGGTTCATCCAATTGGTGTTTTCACTTGAAAATAGTTCTTTCTTCACAATCAGTAAAAGAATTACCTTTTTCCATTCGTGAGATGCATCTTCTATAGGCATATTCATACTACAGAAAAAACAAGAAAAACCCCTGGTTTTTGTACCGGTCACTACTTTTTACACTACAGAATAAACCTGTATAACATTTTGGTTGTTTGCTTTCCATCAAAAATTCATGTGATTTTTTGACGAGTATTGCGCATGGGCAACTTGTCACTACTCTTCATGCCAGAGCATGGTAGTGACAAGAATCACATGAGCAAACAGGAATATAAACTGGTATTTTGCAAACAGCCATTTACACTACAAAGACCAGTGGAATTTTAGCTGGATTCTCAAAAAAGCACACTTCAGAGGTGGGTTTTTCGATTCCGTTTTTGTTATTGCTGTGCTATGGGTAGGTGGGTGAGAAAAACTAATTGTTGCTTGCAGTGCCTTATATGAGAATATAATCCTCCCCCCCCCCCCCCCCCCCTCCCCGCAAACCTGACAAATTTAGTTGTGTATTGCATAATTTTGCACCATGACTCTTCCCGTCTATTTTGTAATGATTCTCATGCATTTTTTAACACCAAATTTACCCAAAGTGGGTCGTGAGCTTTTGTGATCTTATGTCGGGCTGAAAATGGAAAAATGTTTAGCTTCGGTTACATGATGAAGGGAAATTTGTGTTACCTTATAACTTGCCTACCGGTTTATAACTTGTAATTTCGTCTATGAGCTGTAATTACTATCTATTCTAACTACTATATGTAGGTTGACTGCCGTGAGTGGTACAACAAATTTAACGGAAAACGGTTTGGTCAGAAGTTTGAAGGTCGTGTGGCTAACAAGGAGGACCTTGTCCGGTGTAGTAAGAGAAGAATACAAGGACAAACAAAAGAAGGTGAGTTCATTTTCTTTTTGTTTATTAATGTTAAATACAAGCATCATGGTTTTGGTTGTTATATTCACATTATTACCATCATCACCATCATCCTTACCATCATTATTATCATCAACACCTTACTATTGTGATTACCACTAACCATCATCTTCATCAGCATCGGTCATCATCTTCCTTATCATAATCGAGGAGGATGTAATACGGTGATGTAATGCGTTGCTTTTTTCAGACTTTCATATCAGATATTTTCATGAGAATTATATGGTGGATATTATATTGTGTACAATAATTGTGTGGATAAATATATACATCTGACGCCTGGACCAATTGGTGAGTTTTGCAGACTGCATGATTCTTCTCATTGTTTACAGACTTGCCAACCGTTCCGTTTCTAACGGAACTGTTGCGTTTTTGAGTTTTTCAAAGCCATGAAAAAACGGAACGTTCCGATTTGGGGGAATCTTATGTATTTCTATTTGCAGCGTGTAATAATGAGCGCGCGTGTGCATATAGAGTGCCCATAGGGTGCCATGCATAATCCCTCAGTCATAGGCACCGCACAGCGTGCACGCCTCGCGCTAGCACTGTCGCTCACTATCACCACATGACTATACTCCGGCCGTATAGGCAAGATACGTATTTCACGTGCAGTGCACAGTGCAGTCACGGTACATGATTAGTGATAATAACCAAGTGATTAGTGATTATAACCAAGTAATGTATGCAACTACACATGTAGCGTACATTGCCAGCGGTCTTTTGTGTACATTTCACTGCACCTGTTCACTTGCTCAAATGTTTGTTTTGATATGTACTTCTTATAATCTTTATCTTTATCTTTTTGTCCTCACACACAGTGCTTATACTCTCAATTTGCATTCCAGGGACAATTCACTCCTCCCTGTTTATTCTATGTTGGCTGTATGTGCTTATTCATGTACAGCCATATAGCATATGAACACGTTTTAGTCGACAGAATGCGTTACACCTGTCTGATAGCTTTTTTAAAAATCAAAACAAACAAAATCAAAACAAAAAACATGTATTTATTGTCTGTCTATCCAGCAGTTGTGCTCTGGTTAATCTATCTAACTATAAGTTGAAAAGAGATCAAACACTGCTTTAACTCGATCACACTTTTCCAACAATATGTAATATGTATATTTTATTGTATCAATAGGAGCTCGTTATTCATGCATTTGAACATATTGAGCAATTTCCCTTGTGATATTGTTTGTTTAGTGGTTATATGGCACTCTCTTGTTTCACATAAGCTAGATGATTGTGTGTATGCTGCATGTGCACATACAAGATACTTATTGTTTCTATCTAGTGGTGAAGTGTGACATCATCAAAAATCTGTTTTTAGAATTTCTCAATTTTTTCTTCATTTTCCGAAAGAGCATCAAAAATAATGTCCGATCGTCGAAAACCTATTGAATATATTAAACATTGGCTGAGATATGACCATCTGAATAAATATATGTCCTATGGGAACTCAGTGTTATAGTGCTCTGGTTCATAACATTAGGATCTTTTTTGACTGGTCAGTGATATCAAATTGATAGTTTTGATCAATCTTTAGACACTTTTTTGGATCTTTTTTCCAGCTAGTAATTAAAAAAGTAGTTACAAAAAGACTCCTAGGAATCCCTTGGTAATGCAAGCTCTTTTACGTTTTAGTAAAAATTTAAGTTATTGGATAAAGATAAGATAAAATATACAGAATATAAGAACATACTTTGAGGAAAGCTAAAAAAAAAAGATTGTTTTTTCACTGACTTCCTTGGAGCCCCAAATTCACTTTCTTATATTTTAACCAATTCTTGAAAGTGAAATTATAAACATAATTAACGAATTGAAGAATAAGCGGAGTTCTGGACATGATGAAATAAGCAATTATCTCTTGAAAAAAATAACCCTTGATATTGTCCAACCTTTAGTCTATATTTTAAATCTATCACTTACAGCTGGGTTGGTGCCTCAATTGATTAAATGGGCAAAAGTTGTTCCAGTTTTTCAAGAAAGGAGATCCGTTAGAGTAAGGAAACTACAGACCTATTTCCTTGCTGACATCTTATCTAAAGTTCTTGAAAAAAATTGTACATATACAAAATGTATGTTCGTACTGTAAAATTCTTATGTACTAGTAATATTTTCTATCAGGCACAATTTGGCTTCCGTGAAAAGCATAGTACAACACATGCCCTTTTGACTCTAATAAATGAGGTGGCTCGCTCTATTGACAATTTCGAACAAACGGTGAGGGTTTTCTTGGCGTTTGACACAATAAATCATGAAATACTTCTTTACAAACTTTCGAACTACGGAATCAGAGGATTACCCCTAGAGTGCTTCAAGAACTACCTCTACAATAGAAAGCAATATGTTCTCATAGACGATGCACATTCTTCTATAAAGACCATAGAATGTGGCGTGTCTCAAGGTTTTATGTATAATGTTATGTTGTGAAACTTATGTCTAAGAGCGATTATTTAAAAAAAGAAATATGAGAAGCTCAAATTACCTCATATTTTGTCTGAGTATCGTCAAACGCAGAATAATGTTACTAAAGTTATTTTTTTTAAACGTAACTATTTTAGTACTGTAACTGAGAAGTATGAAGGTGATAGTAAGAAATTATGGAAATAAATAAATAAGCTTACAGGACGGAAACCTATCAATACAGATATCTCTAATAATTTGAATGGTGATGATTTTAATGAACTTGTTGTAAATATAGGTACGGTAAGCAAATTTCTTTTGAAAATGATGTTTTTATATGGAATCATCCTTACACACTTTCGAATTCCAATCAGTTACAGTTGAAAAGGAAAGAAAGATTCTTGCCCAGCTGTCGAGTGACTCAAGTCTTGATATTTTAAATTTTGATACCAAACTACTAAGAATAGCTTCGTCTTATATAAGTAATTAAGTATAAGGAATTTAAATTAACGAAAACCTAACCTGGAATATTCATATATTGAAGCTCAGTATTTGGTAGCTTATAAAATATTGTCTTTTAAAAAGGTCACTAATTTCACCAATAAAACTGTGTTGAATAATTTGATTTTTGAATAGATTAGTTGATTATTTGATTCCATTAATTGTGTTTTTATTATATAATTTAATTCAATATCATGTAATTTTCACTTTTCACTAATTTATTGTAATGTTTCAGTCTAAGCTTTTAATATTCAGGACCAGGATGTAAACCAGTCCTTTCTGATCTTTTTATCCTGATGAAATATGTTCAAATAAATAAAATAAATAATAAATAAATAATCTTCATCGTCATCACCATCGTCGGCATCATCATAACCATCATTATATAGTCATCGTTGTCGTCACTATCATCTTCACTATCATCATCATCATCATCATTATTACAATCATCAGCATCATCATAACCATCATCATAACAATCATCGTCATCATTGACATCATCATCGTCACCAATAATGATCTGTCAAAAGCTCGATCTCCAAGAGATTTGATCATTAGTGTTTAAGTTGCAGTTTATGAAGAACATTATGTCTGTCCAGAGCCAAAACAACATGAGTTAAGGCCCTTCTAGCTCGTAACCGAAAATGTTATTTGACGCATGGCTGGAATGCTCCCCAGGGAGTGGAGATTGTGCACACATTGTGTGCGGGCAAGCACTGAATCCAATGACCGGGGTAATAGTATATTTGTAAAGCGCTTAGAGACATTTGTATTAAGCGCTATATAAAAATGAAATATTATTATTATATTATGATTGTTTATTATTTAGATATCTTACATGTCTGTGTTATCTATCTTACCTTCAGATACCGAACCTGTAGAAGACTTTGAGGAATTCTTCAAGCTAGAAGCTTTTGGAACGGAGAGGATTGAAGACCGCGTTTGCAAGTACTTCTCAGGGACAGAAGAGGTAACAGATATTCAGAAATGATTTTGATGCTGTCAGAGCTGTGCAATACACCACTTTAATCATTTTATTAAAACTGGTTTTTCAGTACTACAGCTATTTGTATTTATTTAATTGTTGTGATTCATCATGTCTGTATCTAAGAAATCAGGGTCTTATTGACAGCTGATTTTCTGTTATGCAGAGCTAACATTGCAATGACTTGTATTTGTACTATATTCAGTTGACAAGGTAGCATTATATTCTGTAAAAAATACAGTGTCTTCAATGTCTTGATTTTATTTCTCATGGTAAAAAAAAAGATCCACCTGAACTGTTTTGGGATTATCTACTTGGTAATTTGAGAATTGAGTTATCGGTATGTGAGTTATTCTAAAATACAGTCAACCTGGCACAAGTGAACCTTGTATGTCAAATAACCGCTTCAGTCGATGAGAATAAAAAGTCCCAACTTTTTTTCATCATAGACTTGTACATGTTTTAAATCTCTGTATTTGTTGATTTTTGTGAGGCAAATGAAAAGTGCAGCGCTAGCTTGTTACGAGTAATGCGAGTGTATTATGAGTGTAGGCGAGTTCAACTCAAATTACAACGAATCGGCGAAAATTTTGAACATGTTCAACATTTTGGAACTGCTCGCGACTTCGAGGAGAGTCGTGAAATGTTGTAAAGAGTTACGCTAAGCCATACCAAATTGTTGAGAGTTATCCCGAGTTACAAGAAGAGCTGTTCGCGAGTTATTGCGAGTACCTCTTTGAGGCAACTCACCATAACTCGCTAATACAACTCGGCTTAGTGGGAGCACTGCTTTACGGACACTACAGAAGGAATAATATCAAGGCCTGCAAGCCAAACTGTACCTCCTTTTCTGGATAACAGTGTTCTAAAATGAATTTTAACAATGTAAAACCTGTCTATGACATCAAATATGTATGATGCATGAGAAAATACATTATTTCAATCATTGAATGGCCTATCCCTAAAAAAGTCACTACATTGTAGTTTATGTCCACACACACATTAACACTTGCGCACACACCAGTACATGGATGAATAGTTTCTTCTGAGGACTATGGAAAAATACCATCTTTTGAGGACACCCCCTTTGAGGGGATTTACATATTATGAACTATCTTGTTGTCTACGTTTTTGCTCACAATTTCTCTCGATAAATTAAGCTTATTTAATGGAGAGAAAGAGAGAAAATAATAGAATGAGGTCGCTTTTGACTTGTTTACCGACATTATATATCTAAGGTCTTTATGAATACTGGTTTAATTGCCACCACCAACATCTGAGGATTATTGAATATGCGTATCAGAAATGGTTATTGATTACACCATAATTTTGCATATTAATTATCACTTCTTCTTTTTTTAAATGCTTTGTTCATGTTTTTCGGTGTACACTGCCAAAGGTTTTAGAAGTATACCACTTAGTTGGTCGAAATACTGTACTCTTCATAAAGTACAGACTGTCGTCTGTTTCTGACCCCAAATTTTCCAACACTACTTTAATGAGTTTCTACAAATGGGTTCTAAACATACTGAATATATCCTGCAGGACTGCACATACAATACGAGGGCAACACATGCAGTGCAATCTTCTCTAAACGCACATTGAATTCTGCACCACATAATATACAAGGACACCATGGGTACTTTCTTTTCCAAACATTTTTTGGGGGGTCTCACTGAGCAAATCCTATGAGGTCCTATGGGATACATTTATCTTTTCAGAGTTACTTCTCAAAATAATGAAGTACATCGCCTTTTTGTAATTTAAAATATCTAGGGTGTCCAATAAGAGGCTCACCGTGATTATGCTATATGATGTACTGTATTATCCTTTTTTTTCTCTCTCTTCTTCCTTTTCCTCATATCTAATTCTTCCTTAATTGTCTAAATAGTTATGCTTCTTTCATGTTCCTATGACTTAATTAGGCTTCTTTCAATGTTTAAAAGTGAGCAAAGAAGATGGAGAAGAAGAAAAAACACACTCCAATTGGGCCACCTCTGGAACTACATAGAACAACTTATGTTTTCTGTTTGTCAGATTGTTCTGCTTCTATTGAAAGGGTGGACTTCCCTTTAAGTCCTATCCAAGAGACTTGGTAATGAGGATTTTAAAAAAGATACTCTCTGTTGGTCTCAAGATATGCAACAACAACAAAATGGCAGAAAAAAAAGCAAATGGATTACTTATACATACTATATAAAATGTAGTGTCATCCTATAGGATTTTGTACATGAGTTATTTTGGACAACTTATGATATGAAACCAGCCTTCCTAGCAATTTGATTTGTTTTTATATGTATACAGATGGGACTTGAGTTTGGAATTTGTCTCATTTACCAATGTTTGGTTGGCTTTTTAAAAAGTTTCAGGTTTTGAAAAAATGGCATTTTTATCAGATTTGACCTTGTGTTACCTCTTATGTGTATACTGCGTCTAATTTATGGACCAAAGTGAGTGTGAATTGTTCTTATTGTTCACAAATGGCCAAGAAATTCCCCAAAGAAGTGCAAAATATTTGTGTGTTAAGGTAAATAATGCTTGAAAATTCTATTTCAGTAAAATTGTGTAGTGTCCGTAACACCTGCCACCCCCTGTAGTATTGCTGTTCATAAAATGATAACCAAGATAGTTTCCTCCAGGATATTGCAGGGTAGTAACCCTAGGGTATGGATGAACAATTTGGGGTTGATGAAACTGCTCTATTGCATAGTTCATCAAATGGTTTTGCACCCTGATTGTGGCTATATCTATTGTGACTAAGTCCCACTTTGCGCATTTTCGAAAAATCACTACCAAAGTGATGGCACTTCATGATTTCAATACCTTCTGTTTGCACGCTACAAAAAAAGGATACTTCCACTTTTCATGATCACATTCCGAGCAATAGTCTCGATGGGATTTACAGGTTTGTACAAAATATGACCTTTATTGTCCCATGGGTAGATAGTATCTCCATGCTATTTTATATATTGCCAACGTGCAACTTTAACTTTGATTATAATCTGTTTCTTTTAAACATGGAATGGAACTGAAATAGCCACGACTGAAATTATGACAAACATACTTTATTTTGGTCTTGTGGTTCCATGTAGACTAAGCAGCTTGAACTGCTGTCAGAGAAATTCCTGGGCCTAGCTGTCAGGGAATACGTGGACAAGGAGGAGAAGAAAGCGATCCAAGCCCTCGTTAAACACCAGCTCTCCCAAACGCAAGGTCAACTCATGAACCAAGGAACAACACAAGACCATATCGATGATGAGGTATGGAATTGCGATTAGATACGTTTGATTTATTGGGAATGTGAAAGAGTGAAGGCTTGTTCAGATATGGTGCAAAAATCTATCACATTTTTATTTTATTTTTTTAATGAATGGCAACTGTACACAAAAGGACATGTGCACATTCACTGTCTCCTATACATTATCAATAGATCCAGTAATAGGTACACCACTATAATTGAAATATTTTGAGCCTAACTTTAACACTGAAAGGGCTGAGGGGGGAGGGGCAAATTGCATCCCCCAATCTTGAGGCACGCTGCAATACATTCCAGGATTTTTTTTTGCACCGTGAGCTTTCATGACTTCTTATCCAATCTTTTCCAGATATGGCGTGCATTGTCAAAATGAACCTTTCCTCATATGTATTGTTTACAATGCAGAATTGTCAATTCACAGATATGTGAATAGTGACTAATCAATTAGCAATAATAAAAAAACAAACTATGTGAGGTATAGATCTGAAACTTTATGGGCTTATTTTTTTGTTCTTCTCCCCCCCCCCCCCCCCCTCATTGCTGAGATCTGGTAAAGGGGGGGGGGGGAGGGGAATAAGCTAGCCTGTTGAGGGTCACTATAACGCTAGTAGAAGAAAAATTGGCAGTGTAAGAGGGGGTACATGTAGTTTCCAAGAATCTAAAGCATTAACATGGTTGATGGTTGATGATTGTTTTACCTGACTGATATTAGTATGTAAGCATGTATTTGCTATTTTGCTTGTTAGTAGGCAACCAGTGGACTGGGGACCGACATCTCTCTGAGGGACTTGGCAATGAGGATTAATGCCTTACCAAAGGGCGTGATCGCATTGACTTGGTTTCGAACCCAGTACCTCTCTGTTACAAGACCCCCAGGACTTTCTAGAAATGTCCATGTATAGATCTAAATGAAGTGCTATGTTTATGTGATCTTATTGTTGATAATGACTTCAATTCAGTTAAATCCAATTTTGATTTGTTTAAATCAAATAAATGGAAATGTTACATTACAAGCAATAAAGGTACATATAGTAACAACAAAACAGTAATAATTGAAATGTATAATTGATAAATATACAAACACATTGATACAGACATAGACATTACAATATAATAACACATAGCATGAGCACTAAGAAAGAGTAAAAGGAGACAGGATGATATAAGAAGAAGGACAGTAGGTCGAGTGGGGAGAGAAGGGAATGAGTCAGAAGAAGGGAAAGAATATAGAGAGAAAAAGAGAAAGAGAGCTGATGCGAAGTAAAGAACAAAGAGTAGGGACGGTTGTAGGAAGAGAGTGTGAATATCTTGATTGTAACTATACATCTTCTGTTGTGTTAAATCTCTAGTTGCATCGATTGAAGGAGGAGAGAAGGCAAATGAGTGAAGCTGACATTACCAAAGAATTCAAAGAGGTAAGAAAAGTCCTTTATTCTCCTATAACAAACAAGCCAGTTTGTGGATATAATCAGTACATGTGGAGATATCAAGCATGTGTGTTCATTGATTGCAAAACACAATGAGATACACATGTAAGTGATCATCACGGTGTGAAATCATTATATATTTATGTACCCACACTGCATTCCATGATGCACAGGTGGAAGTATTCATTTCATGAGGAGAAAAAAACTAGGCCTGAGTCGGTATGGTCGGTCACAATCGGTCACGAATCCCATCGCCATCGGGTCCCGGTTTCGTTTTTTGAAAACCGACGCTCCGATAAAATTAATGAAATATGTAAGAAATCGCAGTATTGCACACCACTAATATTGATCCGCCTTAAAACTTTAGAATTTAATTTTTACCAATCGTATTCTAGCTCATGCTGAACTGATCCGAACTGCCGATATAAATATCGGTTGCAAAGCAGTTCGCTGTTCGCGGCATGGGGTTATTGTTGCCAGCGCAGTTCTTAACTGGCGGGGGTCTTGGCAGGATGAATGAATCAGGATACAAAAAAAGTAATGTTAAAATAATAAAACGGCTTTCTAAAAATTCTACTTTATACAACATACCGATCAAATAATTTATAAAGACAAGATCAATATTTTTCTCTTATTTCAAACAACGCATGCTTCTTTTAAAAGCTGAAAATTACTTGGTTATCACGACAATTTTCGATACTGATAGCTGTTGCAAGGCAAGTTCAGACTAGTAACGTAAGTAATGTGTAATGCACTTCATTAGCTGTAATGTGTGCCAAAACGATTCCAAACAAATATACGTGATCGTACCAAGAAATCACTAAAAACTACCAGAGCACAATTGGAAAGACAACTACTTAAAATTACCATAAGGAGATAAATAACTTGGACGAAGAATAAAATAGTTGTCCACGAAAAGCCACAGAAATAGTGACATTTAATGAGTTACGTTTGGTACATTTATACAATCACGTATATTTCTTTGGGTTTTTTTGGCTAATGAATGACTAGTCTGAACTTGCCTTGTTAAAGAACTTGGTGTAGATATGACAGATCAATTCCGGACGACTATAAACTAAAACAGGAGTTCCAGAGTTTTCAGTTCTAGATCAGAGATGCGGTTAAAGACTTGTATGTGATTATGCATCGATTGCACCCACAGCACCAGTGATGCCCTGGAGTAGCTGGAGCGCCTTATGGATGAGATAATATCAAACTCCACAAGTCTTACAAGAACCAAAGATTTGTGCAAACACATGATGAAAAATCAAAGAGGGAAATTAATGAGAAACTTCATAATAAATTTTAACTGAGATCTCCCTCACTGCCTAAGACAAGCTGCTAAATGGTCCGATACCACAATAAAGTGAGGGTAGAAGAGACATTGTAGAACAGGTAGCACCAGAGGATGCTATCATCTAGTATCTACAGTGTTTTTCATTTTAAAGAAGTAAAAAGAGGGGTGGGGTACAAATTCTGAACCCAAACCGTTCAGTATCTCCCAATTTGGTATACTAAATCATATCTATCTTTTGGAATCTGTGCCCCGTCTTAGTTGCTATATATCCAACTAATGAGCCTACTACTCCTTGTCCAAACCAACTTTATCTTAAATATCTTGAAATCAATTCACAATTCTGTATGAACAGTGGCACCTAGAGCAATCAATGTAACTGCGCCCCCCCCCCCCCCCCCCCCCCCCATTGTCCAAACTTATCTACGTAACTGCACAAGCAAGTGAGTTAGGCGACCGGCTTAGGAATTTTGCAAGTGAGCAAAGCTATTGAGTTGTAGGTCTGTGTAGAGTTTCATATTTTAATCATAGATAAGTGGTTTTCTATTCATTTCTACCTAAATGGTAAAAAAAATAAACGAACACGGCGGTTAGGGAATATCCTTATGTTACCCCAAATTTTTTTTTTTTTCAAGAGTTGCAGTTGTTTTCAAAGGTTGAAAGATGATTTTTTTTTGAGAAAGTTGAATCCCATTGTCCTTTCATCAAAGATTTGATGAAATGTTTTATTTCAAATCTCTTGGTTTGGTTCGTATACAAAAAAAAGCAGGATTGATTTACCTTGACTTAACTTCTTCTACATACATAAATCGGATTAGATAAGGAAGATGCATTTTATTTGAATCTTAGATGCTTTACTTTCTTTTCAGTCGATAGAACAGGAGAGAGACAAATGGTCTTTTGATACGACCAAAAGGCTTGCTGGCACAAAACAGGTTAGTGTGCTTGAGATTTTGTATTCTAATTCTTACTTCAGGTCCAAGTTTATACTCATCCATAGCTGCCAACAGTTACCAAGAAATTGTAATTGTTACGAATTACCCACCCTCGTTATGATTTTCTTAAAATAATTTTTCTAAATAATTTTTTTGTATTTTGTGTGTGTGTGTGCCATTTAACGGCAAAATGCCCATTCTGTCCTGTAAAGTATCCTACAAGCAATTCACATTAACAATTTGGGGATGTTCATTGAACCCACCAACCATGACAAAATCATGCATATTCAACCAATGATCCATAACAAAAATTATTCCTGTATGTACGAACTGTAAGAGGCATTGATCCATGTTTTTTTTTAATACAATTTTTGTCAGTAAAATACAACTTTTGGGATTAAAGAGTACAGTTTTTGAACTCCAGAGGTTGGCAGGTCTGACATACATTGTAGATGTTCGCTTCGCGCACATGATATTCAGTTTTACTTAAATGTTACTAATTGAAAATTCCAAATGTTAACAGCTGTGCCCATCATGACTTTTTTCTATATGAACAGACAAGGTACAAGGTACGCCATTGCCAGTAGTATGGTTAAAGAAATTCCTATCACTTTCAATAAATAGCTGTGAAAGCTATATAATAATAGAGGGCAAACATCTTGTGTAATCTGCACCGTCAGAAAAATCATTCTTCCCCATTAAAAACAATGATCTCTTTAGGTACCTTTCCTTGATACCCGACAACAAACTTAGAAATACATTATATTGGGGTTACTTGCCTTGCTAAGGTTTATTTTTCTTTAGGTTCATAATTCCAAAAGAAAAATTTCCCATATCAGTATTAAACATATCTGAATAATTCATTCAGGGTTCCATTTCATTTCTGGGGATTATGTTGCTTCGAAACTAGAACCCTTTTACTTTTTCGGAATTCTGCATGCTTTTTCGTTTCTGGAAATATGAACATTAAAAAGAACCAAAATGAAACTGATTATATTGGGTTCAGTTGGAGTTGTTTTATACATGACACTTTGAGTATCCCCTTTGGGGAAAACCTGAAACAACACCCTTTGGGGCACAATGCCTTGTTTGGATTACGTGCTTTAAATCTCTCTTCAACTCTTTTCAGATGTCCGCCCCAGAGTTGTCTGCATCTGCCACAGCAAAACTAAAGACACCACTCAAGGTTTATATACATTAGTTATAGCTATTCAATCCATTCCTTCCAGTCCATGTATTTACTATGAAAGAAGATTGTTTCATCCTATTTCTGAACTATAAGGCATTTTAAAACACATGCAAAGAAGAACAAAAATGATTTTGATTTGTTTCTCAATGCTTTTTCCTTCTTTTGACAAGTTTTTATTCATTTTAATAATTTACAAGTGTTGTAGGGTATAACCAAAATTGTAATGAAATCTTTTATATGAAATCTTTTGGATTAGTTTATAGAATAAAAGCAGGATTGATTATACGACTTTAAACGTTGGACAGGCATCTGAAAGTATCTATAACCCTGTACTGCAGATTGAATTGAATTGATGGATTTATCTGATATTAAAGGTGTCTGATGTTCTGAGCAATAGATGAGGCAATGACCTTTGTGTTATGCTGAAACCATATTTTGTGTGTATTATGAAACTTTCTGTGATTTTGGGAAGCTAAGTTATGACCTCCACCAATTGAAATAAATGCTTAACTTCTTCTACCTACTTAATTGTGAATAAAGTTAAAATAAAGATATATACATTCTTAGATGCTCTAATTTCTTAAAATTTTCAGCGACAATTGTCTTTTGATTCATCTAGAAGGCCTGCCTACAAAAAACAGGTTAGTGTGCTTGAGATTTGGATTATAATTCGTACTTCGGGTCCAAGTTTATCAAAGAACTGATGGACAGCTTACTATCAAACTCACGACATGTATGTATCTTGCAGAGCCAATGAACTGATAAATTGTCAGGTCATGAGGTCAAAGATCAAAGGGTCATACATGTATATGAAAAATAGCTTGTAATTCGGATATTCTGAGGACCTATTAATGAATTAAAATCAAACTTAAATTTTACAAATTGGCACTTTAAAACACATGCAAAGAAGAACAAAATGATTTTGATTTGTTTCTCAATGCTTTTTCCCTCTTTTTACAAATCTTTATTAATTTTGATAATTTACAAGTGTTGTAGGGTATAACCAAAATTTAATCTAATCTTTTATATCAAATTTTTTGGATTAGTTAATAGAATAAAAGCAGGATTGATTATACGACTTTAAACGTTGGACAAGCATTTGAAAGTTTCCATAACCCTATACTGCAGATTGAATTGAATTGATGCATTTATATTAAAGGTGTCTGAAGTTCTGAGCATTATATGAGGCAATGACATTTATGTCATGCTCAAACCATATTTTGTGTGTATTATGAAACTTTCTGTGATTTTGGGAAGCTAAGTTATGACCTCTACCAATTGAAATAAATGCTGAACTTCTTCTACCTACTTAATTGTGAATAACGTTGAAATGAAGATATATACATTTAATTACAATCTTAGATGCTCTAATTTCTTTTAAATTTTCAGCGGAAAGGATACAAAAGGTCCTTTGATGCATCTAAAAGACTTGCTGGTAAAAAACAGGTTAGTGTGCTTGAGATTTGGATTTCTAATTCTTACTTCGGGTCCAAGTTTATACCCATCAAGACCCACTGATCTGATTAGATTTGGGGGTCACGAGGTCAAAGGTCACATGGTTCATTATGTATGTTAAAATAGCATGTGGTGGCGGTATCTCAAGAACTGATGAACGGATTACTATCAAACTTACAACATGTATCTTGCAGAGCCAATGAACTGATAAATTGTAGGGTCATGAGGTCAAAGATCAAAGGGTCATACATGTATATGAAAAATAGCTTGTTATTAGGATATTCTGAGAACCTGTTAATGAATTAAAATCAAACTTAAATTTTACAAATTGCTTCTGTTTTGGTTTGGAAAATTGCTCAATGGCGGAGGCATCATTTTCGACTACACCCAGTCGAAGATTCATCTATATATGAACAGGCAAGGTACGACTTTGCCATAAGTATGGTTTAAAAAATTTGAATGACCTTTTAATAAAATAGCTGTGAAAGCTTTATAATTAAAGAGGGCAAACGGCTTGTGTAATACGCACCGTCAGAAAAATCAGTCTTCCCTATTGGAAACAATGATTTTCCTTAATGGGTACCTTTGCTTGATATCCGCCAAAATGCTTAAAGAAAGATTATATTGCGGTTACCTGTCTTGCTAATGTTTATTTTTCGTTAGGTCCGTAATTCCCTTAAAAAAAAATTCCCATATCAGTGGTTCACATTTCCGAATATTCATTCAGGGTAACATTTCATTTTGGGGGATAAAGTAGCTTCAAAATTATTAATCCTTTTACTTTTTTTGAATTTTTTAACGCTTTTTATTTTCAGAATTCTGAATGCTATTTTCGTTTCCAGAAATACGAACATTAAAAAGAACCGAGATGAAACTGATTATATCGGGTTCAGTTGGAGTTGTTGTATACATGACACTATGGGTATCCCCTTTGGGGAAAACCTGAAACAACACCCTTTGGGGCACGGTGTCTTGTTTGGATTATATGCTTTAAATCTCTCTTCAACTCTTTTCAGATGTCCACCCCAGAGTTGTCTGCATCCGCCACAGCAATGCCAAAGATACCACTCAAGGTTTTTATACATTAGTTCCAGCTATTCAATCCATTGCTTCCAGTCCATGTATTTAGTATGAAAGCAGATTTGTTTCATCCTATATCTGAACTATATGGCATTTTAAAAGACATGCAAAGAAGAACAAAAATGATATTTGATTTGTTTCTCAATGCTTTTTTCCTTCTTTTGACAATTTTTTTTTCTTCATTTTAATAATTGACAAGTGTTGTAGGGTTTAACCAAAATTTAATTGGGTTCAGTTGGAGTTGTTGTATTCATGACACTTTGGGTATCCCCATGGGGGAAAACCTGAAACTACCCTTTTGGGCACAATGTCTTGTTTGGATAACATGCTTGATAAATGCTTTTTAAATCTCTCTTCAACTCTTTTCAGATGTCCGCCCCAGAGTTGTCTGCATCTGCCACAGCAAAACTAAAGACACCACTCAAGGTTTATATACATTAGTTATAGCTATTCAATCCATTCCTTCCAGTCCATGTATTTACTATGAAAGAAGATTGTTTCATCCTATATCTGAACTATAAGGCATTTTAAAACACATGCAAAGAAGAACAAAAATGATTTTGATTTGTTTCTCAATGCTTTTTCCCTCTTTTGACAAGTTTGTATTCATTTTAATAATTTACAAGTGTTGTAGGGTATAACCAAAATTGTAATGAAATCTTTTATATGAAATCTTTTGGATTAGTTTAAAGAATAAAAGCAGGATTGATTATACGACTTTAAACGTTGGACAGGCATCTGAAAGTATCTATAACCCTGTACTGCAGATTAAATTGAATTGATGGATTTATCTGATATTAAAGGTGTCTGAAGTTCTGAGCAATATATGAGGCAATGACCTTTATGTCATGCTGAAACCATATTTTGTGTGTATTATGAAACTTTCTGTGATTTTGGGAAGCTAAGTTATGACCTCTACCAATTGAAATAAATGCTTAACTTCTTCTACCTACTTAATTGTGAATAAATTTGAAAGGAAGGTATATACATTTAATTACAATCTTTAGATGCTCTAATTTCTTTTCAATTTCAGCGGAAAGGTATCAAAACGCCTTTTGAATCATCTAAAAGACTTACTGGTAAAAAACAGGTTAGTGTGCTTGAGATTTGGATTTCTAATTCTTACTTCGGGTCCAAGTTTCAAAGTTTCAAGGTTTCTTTATTTTTCCACATGATAGAACATAATCAATTGAAAAAGCAATATACAAATTCAATAACATAATATAAACCAAACATTTTACAAATGATTAAACAATTACTCATTTAAGATTGGCACAGTGGTAAAACATAGTGGAGGAGTCCATTAAAAAAGCATGGCTTGTATTTTATAGACCCCTTGAGAATAAAAAAAAGTTACAAGTGCTCTGTAATATATTTAGAAAATATATGTATACAAATGCTTAGGTAATTATCCTACACCCCCCCCCCCCCCCCACGCTTCGAAACAAAAAGGTTTTCTGTAGCATAGGTGTATACACAAACAATTTACAGATAATGGAAATAATAATAACAAATGATGACCTTTCTCTGGCAGAGAAGAGAGAGAGAGGGGGAGAGAGAAAGAAAGATAGAGAAATGGAAGATGAAGCATGAAGGACGTGGATATTACACACTATGGTTACTTTTGTAATGTTTTGGTCTTATCTTACTAATAGGTTTATCTTTTTTTAATATTTGTTATTATTTTCCAAAAGCTGTTTTCTGTGTACCCCATAGGAAAGAAATGAGCCTGCCGCAGACAGTCATCTTTTTCACATGCAAATTAGTTTTGCCGCAGACTTGCCGCATACTCTTTCAGTATGATGAAGAGTCTGCGGCAGGTCTGCCGCAGACTTGCCGCAGACTTGCCGCATACTCTTTCAGTATGATGAAGAGTCCGCGGCAGGTCTGCCGCAGACTTGCCGCAGACTTGCCGCATACTCTTTCAGTATGATAAAGAGTCTGCGGCAGGTCTGCCGCAGACTCCTTTATTATGAATATTCATAGAAAAGGCTATAACAAAGAGTCTGCTGCAGACCTGCCGCAGACTCTTCATCATGAATATTCATATCTCATATAGACCTGCTGCAGACCATAATATTAAATCAGCTCCTACTATTTTTCATTAAATGTTGTTAAATGAAAAATAGTAGGAGCTGATTTAATTATTATTATTATTATTATTATTATTATTTATTCGGCAAAGGAAAACATTACATATCAGTGTACACAATACAAAATAAGACATAATTATCAACCATTGGAACGCCAGGGACAGAAAAAGTTAACTAAATTACTGTGGCATAAAGCCTCCTGTCCCAATTCCAATGGATGATTTACATAAAACAGAAATAAGAAGTTTAGCCTTGGGTTACCTTCAGAGTTGAAAAGTAATTAGGGCCTATTAAACAATTATAAGTGATGTAATTAAATGCAAAATGCGGTATCATTATAATATAATCATATAATGAGTTCCATAGCTGTGGTTCGGTATATATAAAAATATTTTGAGCAGTGATAGATGAAATTGATCTGATTGTCTAGTGGGATACTTGTGTACTTCAATTTGTTTGTTAAATTTTATACCCATTAAGACCTTTTTATGCCTCCGCTCCACTACAAAGTAGCCAAAAGCATTATGTTTTTGAGTCGTCCATCCATCTGTACATCCCGTTGTCGAATCACATTATCTCAAGGGCCGGTTGATGGATTCCCGCCTAACTTGGTTCATGTATGTATCTGGCAGAGCCAATGAACTGATTATATTTTGGGGTCACAAGGTCAAAGGTCATAGGTTCTTATGTATGCAAAAATAGCTTGTGGTCGCGTTATTTCAAGAACTGATGGACGGATTACTATCAAACTCAGGACTTGTATGTATCTTGCAGAGCCATTGAACTGATTAGATGTTAGGGTCATGAGATCAAAGATCAAAGGGTCATACATGTGTATGTAAAATAGCTTGTAATTAGGATATTCTGAGAACCTATTACTGAATTACAATCCAACTTGAAATTTACAAATTGCTTCTGTTTTGGTTTGGAAAATTGCTAAATGGCGGAAGCATCATTTTCGACTACGCCCAGTCGAAGATTCATCTAGTTCTATATGAACAGGCAAGGTACGACTTTGTCATAAGTCTGGTTAAATAAATTTAAATGACTTTTAATAAAATAGCTGAGAAAGCTATATAATTAAAAATGGAAAACAGCTTTTGTAATCCGCACCGTCCAAAAAATCAGTCTCCCCCATTGGAATCAATAATGATAATAATAATAATAATAATAATAATAATAATAATAATAATAATAATAATAATAATAATAATAATAACCCTATCTGTGACTTAAGGGGAATCGTCTAAAACTACTGTGACTTAAGGGGAATCGTCTAAAACTGTAGCTAAAGGGGAAAATTTCTGGATCGTCACATGGTGGTCAAACAAATAACCGTATTACTTCATTTTGTGATTAATTTATATCATGTGCAAACAAACTAAAGGCCTATGACTTAAAGTCCAACTTAAAAGCTGAATTACCGAATATAACGATTTTGGCGTTTCCCCTTAACATTTTTTAACCATAAGTGTAGCTTAGGGAGAATCGACATTTCCCCTTAAGGTCAAATTTGAAACCTGTTATTATTCCCCTGTTATTATTCCCCTTAATGTTGTAAATCATACTACTGTCATTTTTCCCCTTAATGTTCTTAGTTATACAACTGTTATTATTCCCCTTAATGTTGTAAATCATACTACTGTCATTTTTCCCCTTAATGTTCTTAGTTATACAACTGTTATTATTCCCCTTAATGTTGTAAATCATACTACTGTCATTTTTCCCCTTAAGTGTAGCTTAGGGAGAATCGACATTTCCCCTTAAGGTCAAATTTGAAACCTGTTATTATTCCCCTGTTATTATTCCCCTCAATGTTGTAAATCATACTACTGTCATTTTTCCCCTTAATGTTCTTAGTTATACAACTGTTATTATTCCCCTTAATGTTGTAAATCATACTACTGTCATTTTCCCCTTAATGTTCTTAGTTATACAACTGTTATTATTCCCCTTAATGTTGTCAGTCATACAACTGTTATTATTCCCTTTACTGTTGTAAGTCATACAACTGTTATTATTCTCCTTAATATTGTGAGTCATACAACTAATTACTAGTACATGTATTCCCTCAATGTTGTAGGTCATACAACTTTCATGATTGCACTTAATGTTGCAAGTCACATATACATGTAGATATTATTGTTCATTATTGTACATGTCCACACCCAGGACCAAAATCCAATTGAAACCAGTTGAAATCTCCAACTGGTTTCAATTGGTTTCAATAGGAATACAAATTTTCCAGTTGAAACCAATTGCCTTAACTGGAAAAAGTTTGGATGGTGTGTCAATTCCAGTTCAAACCAATTGGAAATTGCAACTGGATCCAGTTGAATCTTGTATTTAACTGGTTCCAGTTAGAAGTGCAACTGGAACCAGTAAGATAATTTTTCCAGTTACTCAATTGGTTCCAGTTAGATGGCCATTTCAATTTACCCAACTGGTTCCAGTTAGAAGTGCAACTGGAACCAGTAAGAATATTTCCAGTTACCCAATTGGTTCCAGTTAGGAGGCAGTTTCCAGTTACCCAACTGGTTCCAGTTAGAAGTGCAACTGGAACCAGTAAGAATATTTCCAGTTACCCAATTGGTTCCAGTTAGAAGGCAGTTTCCAGTTACCCAACTGGTTCCAGTTAGAAGTGCAACTGGAACCAGTAAGAATATTTCCAGTTACCAATTGGTTCCAGTTAGAAGGCAGTTTCCAGTTACCCAACTGGTTCCAGTTAGAAGTGCAACTGGAACCAGTAAGAATATTTCCAGTTACCCAATGAGTTCAAGTTAGAAGACTTTTACTTAGAAGTAATACAGTGTTGGTCAACATGGAATGGATTAAGTAGAAATACGTTTTCAGTTATATTTCTTCACCTTTAAATACTGTGTTTTCAATTTTTCTTTTGAGATGTATCAACGTGAATAGAAATGAATTGTAAGCTCAGAAACACTTTGAGATTATCTGCGAGATATTTATCAGTGGAAACTAGCTGTAACACCACATAATGTAAGGGTACCTGATAGATAATATTTTAAGGGATTGTGTTCTACCCTAATACATGTAAGTGTATCCAAAAATTAGAAAATTAAGGAAATATATTTTTCCCCTTCGACTTTTACCAACACTGCAAAAATGGCTTTGATGTACATGTATACTCAAATACAACAGACAAGGATCAGCACAAAATTCGCTTTCTATTTATGTATATTTTATTTAATCAATAACAATAAGATTATAAACATGGTACCATTACATATTCTAAATTGTAGTTCTGTAAACATAGATGCCATAAACTGGAGAGATTGTTTTGGGCCTATTATACTCATAAATTTGACACAGTAAAAAACAATTGATAAAAAAAGATTATAAAGGAAAAACTGTAAAATATGAACGCATCTACGTTTCATATGTCATTACATGTACATGTATATACATGTACGTGTGATAAATACCATCTGACATCTCACCAAAAAAAAATCAGTGTAAACCTTAAAGGTAAAGACCAGTGTTGGAAACGCTCCCCCCCCCCCCCTTCCTCTCAAATGAT
The DNA here is from genome assembly GCA_035222895.1 of Strongylocentrotus droebachiensis. Classification (NCBI taxonomy): domain Eukaryota; kingdom Metazoa; phylum Echinodermata; class Echinoidea; order Camarodonta; family Strongylocentrotidae; genus Strongylocentrotus; species Strongylocentrotus droebachiensis. The sequence goes on from JAVYIG010008073.1 coordinate 24,738, forward strand.
GTAATGGAAGCTCTTATTACCAATGATGTGAAAGAATATGTTTTTACTAATACGTGCTGATACAAATTTTGACGAGAAACCGCCTACTAATTGATATATTTGGTAAATTATTTTATCTATATAACTTCACTAAGACTGGGCCAAATTATCATTTTGATGATTTCAGAACCTTGCAGTACACACCAATACTTATATGTTAGATGATCAACCTTTTCTGGTCGATTCCACAACGTTTCTTGTACAATGCAGTCGCATGACCATAACTGGTCTTTATCTTTAAAGGAGCTACACAAAGAAAAATTCACTACAACTGATAATTAGAACAAATTACATATGGATGGAAAGATTTTCTCTCGAAAAACACAAATAATTTGCTGAGAAATCATATTGATATTATGGAAAGGCGTAAAATGCAATTTTTCATGACCCTTCTTAGACCCCCGAACGCCCATGAACGTAAGCCAAACACACGAGCGTAGCGAGCTCTGAATAGTGACGTCACACACTGGACAAACGGCTCAGTACCGGAGTCGCGCGTGTATTAGTCTGCAGCTAGCCAGCCGTGTCCCATGTGTGATGTCACAAATATTGACGCTCTACAAAGGACCGCTGAAGGCAGAAAATCTGGATCTCAAAACTAACATTTTGAGAGTTGATTACTACGGGCCCCAAACATATTTTGAAGAGGAGAGTTGTTGTATTTGATCAGTAAGGCTTCCCCTTCGCAATGATATGAGTTTTGCATCAATTCAAAACACTTTTGATTCTTTGTGTGTCTACTTTAAAGGTACTATGTCCCATTTGCAGGCCAAAAAAATGAAAAGGTTAAATTCCAACGGCATTTGAAATATAATACTAAGTTGTTCAATCGACAAGAGCTATAGAGTCAGTAAGTAATTCTTTTCAGACCATTGTAACGCATGGTTGTACGTTTTCTGCGGCACAAAGATTAAATCAGTTTAATTTGGGCCATTACAAGAAGTGGGTTATTGATGTACACAAATATGCTCATGTTATGCATGTTATTACCAAAGAAGAAAAAAGGCAAGTGACTAAAGTCTAGCAAGTCTAGCAAGTAAATGGGTTTCCTTGCATAATTTGAATATTAGGACACTGCTAACATTTCACAGATATTTCACAGATAGGACATACATGACATATTCATAACTGCTGCAAAGTTCTACAGAATTTGATGTTGGCTGCAAAAGGGACATAGTATCTTTAAAGGAATCCAAAACTGTTTGTATAACTAACCAGATTAATATGCACAAACCATTAATTCAATGCCACATAGTTTGGCAAAGTAATTATGTACCTTGCATCATTGATGATTACTTCTAAGCTGTTAACCTCTGCTTCAGTAGCAAGTACGGCTGCCAGCACATTGTTTGTTCCTGTACATAATTTTATGTGTGAAATTTTGGCATCTGATTCAACATCACAGAATGATTCCAATTCTTCGAGAATTAACCATTTCACAATCATGAAACACTGATCATTCAGTGTTACAATACTAAGTAATTCACCTATCCTATTGTCTGAAAAAACAACTAACTGATCGTTTCTCTTAATAGTGTTTGCTCGATATTCAGCTGTACAGAAAAGCAAGCCATTTCTTTTTAACCTTTTGTACACAGTCACTAGTCTATTTGCTTCAACTCTATATCCAGAAGCTATCAATGCAGCATATTCCCAAAACTTAAGTAGTCTGACTGTACCCATACCAAGAACAACATCTTGTCTATAGAAGTCGTATACTGTATTTTTCTTTCTAGAACAAGACATCATGTTGCAGAACAGTTTTATTTCATGTGACACTACATGTTTGGTTAACAAGCTTGGGAGCGTATGAACGAACAAAAATTTACGCATTGCCTGCATAATCATTCCACTATTTCCTTGAAGTTGACGTTTAATTCGCCCGTACCTGCCTCAAACGGGAAACATGAGTGTGTCCACAATGGTCCCCACTTCCGCACACTTTTTGCAAGATGTGTCAAAGAGTGAATATTAAATGTCATGGAGGTTGCACCATACAAAATTTGACATCTACCAACAAAAGAAAATAATAGCAGATCACTCATGTGTAAATCAGCATTTGATACAGATTTTTGCAATAGCAGGTATGATGCCTCAACTAAGATAAGTAAGTGCGTCCAATATTCTTGTGGCAAAATACCATTTAAACAAGGGAGGCAATACACTAGTAACCACATGTACCATTCTGAGGCTTTCCAGTACTTGCGTTCAGTGATTGGTCTTGGTGTTCTTGCAACCGTACTTGGAGGCCTGATGGACTTTAAACGAGAACTTATAACAGCCATGACCCTCATGGACCCAATGTAAAAGGGATTTGTAGCTGGGGATGAAAACCAAAGATCAGCTAACTGGCGAACAACACCAAGAAGGAGGCAATGCATGAAATCTGGGGGGAAACCCCAACAAATCGGAAAATGTGGCAAGTTTATTAAAGGACTTGGACCTTTTACCCCTCTTATTGACCTATTTTCTTCAAAAGACTGAGCCATATCCTCCATGACTTCTTCATCTGTCCTGTCGCTGTATTCGCAAACGTCAATAGGATACTTCACTACCCTTTCTACAAGTTTACCAGGATGATAGCATAAACTGCACCCATTGTATCCATTGAAACGTACTGTATTTTGCATGGCTGCCTAGCGGATGCATCAGCACAACAACATATACCAAATAATTTACTATGAATTTCTTCCTCCCCTTTCTTTCAAGTCATACCTTCTTCAGCCAATTTCTTTGCGCATTCTGTAAATTTTTCTAAAAACACCTCCATCTTTGGCTCAACTTTGCCAAACCATACGCCAGCTAAGATAAGGTTCTGGTGTCTCAACTTTGGAGAGAGTTCATTAATCATTAAAAATATGGGCCACATAGAATATTTTGAAGATTTAAAGACGGGAAGGCCATCAGAATTGAACATATACATGTATGAAAAATTATTGTTATTACCCAACAGTTCCCCATCATCCAACAATTTCTGATAAAATTCACCGTCAAAAACATCCTCAATTCCTTCATCAGATATTTTTTGCCGATTTTGGCGGTATGACAAATGAGGCGCAATGTCTGACCTTTCAAATAGGGCCCTCACTTGAGAAGACAAATCAGCTGTAACAAAAAAATTGCCATTACTCAGATTTTTTACTACACATGTATCATTACAATGTGGACATAAAACAATATCTTCAGTGAGACTTTCAAATGACTTGACATAGCTGTAACAAGTAACACAATAAAAATGAAAGCTTAGTGATATTGCTTTCCCAGAAAATATTTTCTTCATGATGGATTGAATTGAAGTGAATATTTCTCTGGAACAAAGGATGTTTATCAGTTCCAAAAGATGAGTTGCGGCAACAGCGGATAAACAATGCCTCATAACAAAGGATAAAATCATGAGTATCGCCTCTGCTTTGGAAATCTGTGATCCATTAAAGATGGCATCATTCAAGGTGTCATCACCATCTTCGCTATCCTGATCATCGCCATCCTGCTCATCGCTATCCTGCTCATCTCCTGTTGGATCCATCATGTCTGAAAGCGCATTTTCATCATCAACGTTGTCAATATCCTCATCAATTGCACTTCCTGACATGTTACCTGTAAATGTGTCTTCACTGAGAGCCTCCTCTTCTGTAATGTAGGGTTCACCAGTGTCATTGTCACTTGTGATGTCTGCACAAACAAGAATATAATAAAAAGGAACGTAAGATAAACAGTCTTTCAAATCAGCACTTAAATATAACCTCCAAGTTGAAAAATTAACACCCGATAGCAATTTAGCTCTAAAAAGCCCTGAAAGAACTAACCCTGTAAGTTGGGGCTTTGATCGGATCAGAAGATCGGAGTGTCGCACCTGTGATTGGTATCGGAAAAAATCTTTGGGAAAAAAAATCAGCAGATTAAAAAAAAAAAATTGCCTACATTATAATCCAAGATGGCGGCCCGCATGTTTTGCCTCTTTTCTTAGACCAATATTATTAATTTCATAGTCATGAAAAGGAACTAAATATCAACAAACATGGTCTACAACAACTACAAATGACAAAATAATCCAAGCTATACATTTTTTAAAGGCATTTGATAGCCCAAAACTTGAAAACTTTATTGATCGCAATGATCGGCGCTCGGAAATTATTATCCGATCTCACCTGATCGGCTCAAGATTGGCCCCCGATCCGGTGATCGGTTACAGGCCTAGAAAGAACACTGGAAAAATGTGAAGAAATAGAAAAAATAACCCCTGAGGAATTCTATTTTTATCATAGCAAATAAAAAAACTAACAATTTTTAAACAGACTGCCTCTCTGGGAATTTCAAATTCAGATGCAATTTATGTAACTCTTACATTGGCTTCCTTCTATGGCTAGCCTAAGTTATACAATAATCAGAACTAGGCAATTCCGCAGATTGACGGACAATACAATTTGAGTCATCATTAACCTATTGCGATGGATGGTCATAGTAAAGATGACAGGTCTTTCAAATTCAATATGAATTTCTTTTAATTTCTATTGATTTTCTTAAAGGGATCCGGTAACTTTGTCTCAGATCCTGAAACAAAATTCTGGATTTAGCTCATGCTGCAATGATAATTATAAACCTTTAGGTCAGTCAGGAACCCCATGACTTTTACAAGCCGATCGCCTGTCTGATTATTTAGATATTTATGATTGGAATTACAAATTTTGAAAACCGTTCGCTGAACGGTTTTCATAACACTACAGTCTATTGGGGAAAACGAGTATGGTAAAAGCGGTCACTCAAAGATTTTTACTTTTTTGAGGCACTTCTTGATCATTTTGAAGTGCAATTTTTTTTTTAGGGCTTCAATATTACACCATATCACAGACACTGGTAACATGTAGGACCGTGTATCTCAGATTTAACATTGTTAAACGATCCCTTTAAGATCTCTTCTCTACCCATCTTTAAAAAAAAAAACATTAAAAAAAAAAAATCCTTTAAACTCAGATTACTCAGGGTTCTTTTCTTTTTTTCCCCCTCTCAAAATTTCACTAAAGGGCGAAAGATGAATACATTTCCAAATAAAACATCCTTTTTTCCAGAGAAATATTCACTTCAAGTAACGTACATACAAATTACTTCAATTACTTCAATACTAAAGTGTATGATTGTATCATCAGTTTTTTGCTTTTCTAATTATACATGTAATAGCGATGCTACGAACCAGTATCTAGATGTAAATCTTCATCAGTCTCGCTACCCTCTGCTGCAAAGTCAGAATCATCCAAGGCATCCCCGTGCGGAGTTTCTCCTCCATGTCCATTCTATGAATTTCGGAATATATGAAAAACAAGGAAAAATTGTGAGTAAATGGTTATACTGGTATTTTCAATTAAGAATGATAAATCATAAACTAGTTTCATTAGTTGCAATTGAAGCGATAACACTTAAAGGTAGATCATGAAGTTGCTATGAATAAATGCAGAAAATTATCTTAAGTACTAAACCATTCAATAAAGGCAAAAGACAAAATACAGGCTGCTACAAACATTTTTTTTGGACATTTGCTTAAATGGGCAAGTAATTCATGCCTTAACTTTTGGAAAGATTTTCTACATCGGCTCTCCAAAAGAAAATGTGAGCTAGTGTTGGCAGGGGAAAAAAAATGCAATGAATAGTTGGATTACCATGCTTACATCTACAGTTTATGCAACACGAGGCTCACTGAATTGGCTGTCTTTCTAAGACTTGTAACTGTCGATGAAGGCTTCTCCATTGTGCAAACTTTTTAGCGAGTGGATCTGCACTCGCTGCTGCATACAATTTTCTGCAAATTATAAGAAAAAGATAATTAAATACAATCATGATGTAAAACCCAACCCAAAAATAAGTCCCCCCTAAGTCAAAATGACGTAATTTGTTAACAAAAATTGTTAGAGCAAAATAACTTGGCAGGAGTTAACATTTCAACACTTGACTAATTTGTTGGGTCTAGTTTGTAAATTCTTGATTGCATGGTTTTAGGGGCAAACAAATTGCAGTGTGTCTGATTTTCACGCTCAGGGTATGTGGTCTATGACTTCATGCACGGTGTGCCTGTGTCTGACCTTCACGCACTGTGTATGTGGTCTATGACTTCATGCACGGTGTGCCTGTGTCTGACCTTCACGCACTGTGTATGTGGTCTATGACTTCATGCACGGTGTGCCTGTGTCTGACCTTCACGCACTGTGTATGTGGTCTATGACTTCATGCAAGGTGTGCCTGTGTCTGACCTTCACGCACTGTGTATGTGGTCTATGACTTCATGCACGGTGTGCCTGTGTCTGACCTTCACGCACTGTGTATGTGGTCTATGACTTCATGCACGGTGTGCTCGTGTCAGACCTTCACCTAAATCCCAGTGTAGTGTCTCGGAATATGTGTGTTATCGTGGTTAAACCAAATATTGAAGAGGAATTATCAACAGATTGAGGACGGTCGAAAAGAACTATATTGACCATGCTATTTCTTTCAATTTTATCCTCGTCATCAGTTTAGTGCAATCTTGACCAGATACGTGTTTTAATCCGTAAGTGCCCATATACTTTGTATTTGTGTAATATTATGTTAAAGTCAAGAAGTTGCTAACCATCATTTTGAAAAGAAAATCTGTTGTTATATGAAACAATTGTTATTTTAAGGTACATGTTATGCGACGCAGGAGATCTCGTCGAATCGACGAAGATGAGGGTGCTCACCGCCTGCTAACTATCTCCGGACATCGATATTTAAGTTTCTTGGAAATTCTCCTTCTCTTGGATCTGCTTTTTACTGCTTCTTTGGACTGAAGCCTTCTTTTTTTGCTGCTGCATACAATTTTCTGCAAATTATAAGAAAAAGATAATTAAATACAATCATGATGTAAAACCCAACCCAAAAATAAGTCCCCCCTAAGTCGAAATGACGTAATTTGTTAACGAAAATTGTTAGAGCAAAATAACTTGGCAGGAGTTAACATTTCAACACTTGACTAATTTGTTGGGTCTAGTTTGTAAAGATTTGATTGCATGGTTTTAGGGGCAAACAAATTGCAGTGTGTCTGATTTTCACGCTCAGGGTATGTGGTCTATGACTTCATGCACGGTGTGCCTGTGTCTGACCTTCACGCACTGTGTATGTGGTCTATGACTTCATGCACGGTGTGCCTGTGTCTGACCTTCACGCACTGTGTATGTGGTCTATGACTTCATGCACGGTGTGCCTGTGTCTGACCTTCACGCACTGTGTATGTGGTCTATGACTTCATGCAAGGTGTGCCTGTGTCTGACCTTCACGCACTGTGTATGTGGTCTATGACTTCATGCACGGTGTGCTCGTGTCTGACCTTCACCTAAATCCCAGTGTAGTGTCTCGGAATATGTGTGTTATCGTGGTTAAACCAAATATTGAAGAGGAATTATCAACAGATTGAGGACGGTCGAAAAGAACTATATTGACCGTGCTATTTCTTTCAATTTTATCCTCGTCATCAGTTTAGTGCAATCTTGACCAGATACGTGTTTTAATCCGTAAGTGCCCATATACTTTGTATTTGTGTAATATTATGTTAAAGTCAAGAAGTTGCTAACCATCATTTTGAAAAGAAAATCTGTTGTTATATGAAACAATTGTTATTTTAAGGTACATGTTATGCGACGCAGGAGATCTCGTCGAATCGACGAAGATGAGGGTGCTCACCGCCTGCTAACGATCTCCGGACATCGATATTTAAGTTTCTTGGAAATTCTCCTTCTCTTGGATCTGCTTTTTACTGCTTCTTTGGACTGAAGCCTCCTTTTTTTGCTGCTGCATACAATTTTCTGCAAATTATAAGAAAAAGATAATAAATACAATCATGATGTAAAACCCAACCCAAAAATAAGTCCCCCCTAAGTCGAAATGACGTAATTTGTTAACGAAAATTGTTAGAGCAAAATAACTTGGCAGGAGTTAACATTTCAACACTTGACTAATTTGTTGGGTCTAGTTTGTAAAGATTTGATTGCATGGTTTTAGGGGCAAACAAATTGCAGTGTGTCTGATGTTCACGCTCAGGGTATGTGGTCTATGACTTCATGCACGGTGTGCCTGTGTCTGACCTTCACGCACTGTGTATGTGGTCTATGACTTCATGCACGGTGTGCTCGTGTCTGACCTTCACCTAAATCCCAGTGTAGTGTCTCGGAATATGTGTGTTATTGTGGTTAAACCAAATATTGAAGAGGAATTATCAACAGATTGAGGACGGTCGAAAAGAACTATATTGACCATGCTATTTCTTTCAATTTTATCCTCGTCATCAGTTTAGTGCAATCTTGACCAGATACGTGTTTTAATCCGTAAGTGCCCATATACTTTGTATTTGTGTAATATTATGTTAAAGTCAAGAAGTTGCTAACCATCATTTTGAAAAGAAAATCTGTTGTTATATGAAACAATTGTTATTTTAAGGTACATGTTATGCGACGCGGAAGATCTCGTCAAATCGACGAAGATGAGGGTGCTCACCGCCTGCTAACGATCTCCGGACATCGATATTTAAGTTTCTTGGAAATTCTCCTTCTCTTGGATCTGCTTTTTACTGCTTCTTTGGACTGAAGCCTCCTTTTTTTGCTGCTGCATACAATTTTCTGCAAATTATAAGAAAAAGATAATTAAATACAATCATGATGTAAAACCCAACCCAAAAATAAGTCCCCCCTAAGTCGAAATGACGTAATTTGTTAACGAAAATTGTTAGAGCAAAATAACTTGGCAGGAGTTAACATTTCAACACTTGACTAATTTGTTGGGTCTAGTTTGTAAAGATTTGATTGCATGGTTTTAGGGGCAAACAAATTGCAGTGTGTCTGATTTTCACGCTCAGGGTATGTGGTCTATGACTTCATGCACGGTGTGCCTGTGTCTGACCTTCACGCACTGTGTATGTGGTCTATGACTTCATGCACGGTGTGCCTGTGTCTGACCTTCACGCACTGTGTATGTGGTCTATGACTTCATGCACGGTGTGCCTGTGTCTGACCTTCTCGCACTGTGTATGTGGTCTATGACTTCATGCAAGGTGTGCCTGTGTCTGACCTTCACGCACTGTGTATGTGGTCTATGACTTCATGCACGGTGTGCTCGTGTCTGACCTTCACCTAAATCCCAGTGTAGTGTCTCGGAATATGTGTGTTATCGTGGTTAAACCAAATATTGAAGAGGAATTATCAACAGATTGAGGACGGTCGAAAAGAACTATATTGACCATGCTATTTCTTTCAATTTTATCCTCGTCATCAGTTTAGTGCAATCTTGACCAGATACGTGTTTTAATCCGTAAGTGCCCATATACTTTGTATTTGTGTAATATTATGTTAAAGTCAAGAAGTTGCTAACCATCATTTTGAAAAGAAAATCTGTTGTTATATGAAACAATTGTTATTTTAAGGTACATGTTATGCGACGCAGGAGATCTCGTCGAATCGACGAAGATGAGGGTGCTCACCGCCTGCTAACGATCTCCGGACATCGATATTTAAGTTTCTTGGAAATTCTCCTTCTCTTGGATCTGCTTTTTACTGCTTCTTTGGACTGAAGCCTCCTTTTTTTGCTGCTGCATACAATTTTCTGCAAATTATAAGAAAAAGATAATAAATACAATCATGATGTAAAACCCAACCCAAAAATAAGTCCCCCCTAAGTCGAAATGACGTAATTTGTTAACGAAAATTGTTAGAGCAAAATAACTTGGCAGGAGTTAACATTTCAACACTTGACTAATTTGTTGGGTCTAGTTTGTAAAGATTTGATTGCATGGTTTTAGGGGCAAACAAATTGCAGTGTGTCTGATGTTCACGCTCAGGGTATGTGGTCTATGACTTCATGCACGGTGTGCCTGTGTCTGACCTTCACGCACTGTGTATGTGGTCTATGACTTCATGCACGGTGTGCTCGTGTCTGACCTTCACCTAAATCCCAGTGTAGTGTCTCGGAATATGTGTGTTATCGTGGTTAAACCAAATATTGAAGAGGAATTATCAACAGATTGAGGACGGTCGAAAAGAACTATATTGACCATGCTATTTCTTTCAATTTTATCCTCGTCATCAGTTTAGTGCGATCTTGACCAGATACGTGTTTTAATCCGTAAGTGCCCATATACTTTGTATTTGTGTAATATTATGTTAAAGTCAAGAAGTTGCTAACCATCATTTTGAAAAGAAAATCTGTTGTTATATGAAACAATTGTTATTTTAAGGTACATGTTATGCGACGCAGGAGATCTCGTCGAATCGACGAAGATGAGGGTGCTCACCGCCTGCTAACGATCTCCGGACATCGATATTTAAGTTTCTTGGAAATTCTCCTTCTCTTGGATCTGCTTTTTACTGCTTCTTTGGACTGAAGCCTTCTTTTTTTGCTGCTGCATACAATTTTCTGCAAATTATAAGAAAAAGATAATTAAATACAATCATGATGTAAAACCCAACCCAAAAATAAGTCCCCCCTAAGTCGAAATGACGTAATTTGTTAACGAAAATTGTTAGAGCAAAATAACTTGGCAGGAGTTAACATTTCAACACTTGACTAATTTGTTGGGTCTAGTTTGTAAAGATTTGATTGCATGGTTTTAGGGGCAAACAAATTGCAGTGTGTCTGATTTTCACGCTCAGGGTATGTGGTCTATGACTTCATGCACGGTGTGCCTGTGTCTGACCTTCACGCACTGTGTATGTGGTCTATGACTTCATGCACGGTGTGCCTGTGTCTGACCTTCACGCACTGTGTATGTGGTCTATGACTTCATGCACGGTGTGCCTGTGTCTGACCTTCACGCACTGTGTATGTGGTCTATGACTTCATGCAAGGTGTGCCTGTGTCTGACCTTCACGCACTGTGTATGTGGTCTATGACTTCATGCACGGTGTGCTCGTGTCTGACCTTCACCTAAATCCCAGTGTAGTGTCTCGGAATATGTGTGTTATCGTGGTTAAACCAAATATTGAAGAGGAATTATCAACAGATTGAGGACGGTCGAAAAGAACTATATTGACCATGCTATTTCTTTCAATTTTATCCTCGTCATCAGTTTAGTGCAATCTTGACCAGATACGTGTTTTAATCCGTAAGTGCCCATATACTTTGTATTTGTGTAATATTATGTTAAAGTCAAGAAGTTGCTAACCATCATTTTGAAAAGAAAATCTGTTGTTATATGAAACAATTGTTATTTTAAGGTACATGTTATGCGACGCAGGAGATCTCGTCGAATCGACGAAGATGAGGGTGCTCACCGCCTGCTAACGATCTCCGGACATCGATATTTAAGTTTCTTGGAAATTCTCCTTCTCTTGGATCTGCTTTTTACTGCTTCTTTGGACTGAAGCCTCCTTTTTTTGCTGCTGCATACAATTTTCTGCAAATTATAAGAAAAAGATAATAAATACAATCATGATGTAAAACCCAACCCAAAAATAAGTCCCCCCTAAGTCGAAATGACGTAATTTGTTAACGAAAATTGTTAGAGCAAAATAACTTGGCAGGAGTTAACATTTCAACACTTGACTAATTTGTTGGGTCTAGTTTGTAAAGATTTGATTGCATGGTTTTAGGGGCAAACAAATTGCAGTGTGTCTGATGTTCACGCTCAGGGTATGTGGTCTATGACTTCATGCACGGTGTGCCTGTGTCTGACCTTCACGCACTGTGTATGTGGTCTATGACTTCATGCACGGTGTGCTCGTGTCTGACCTTCACCTAAATCCCAGTGTAGTGTCTCGGAATATGTGTGTTATCGTGGTTAAACCAAATATTGAAGAGGAATTATCAACAGATTGAGGACGGTCGAAAAGAACTATATTGACCATGCTATTTCTTTCAATTTTATCCTCGTCATCAGTTTAGTGCAATCTTGACCAGATACGTGTTTTAATCCGTAAGTGCCCATATACTTTGTATTTGTGTAATATTATGTTAAAGTCAAGAAGTTGCTAACCATCATTTTGAAAAGAAAATCTGTTGTTATATGAAACAATTGTTATTTTAAGGTACATGTTATGCGACGCGGAAGATCTCGTCGAATCGACGAAGATGAGGGTGCTCACCGCCTGCTAACGATCTCCGGACATCGATATTTAAGTTTCTTGGAAATTCTCCTTCTCTTGGATCTGCTTTTTACTGCTTCTTTGGACTGAAGCCTCCTTTTTTTGCTGCTGCATACAATTTTCTGCAAATTATAAGAAAAAGATAATTAAATACAATCATGATGTAAAACCCAACCCAAAAATAAGTCCCCCCTAAGTCGAAATGACGTAATTTGTTAACGAAAATTGTTAGAGCAAAATAACTTGGCAGGAGTTAACATTTCAACACTTGACTAATTTGTTGGGTCTAGTTTGTAAAGATTTGATTGCATGGTTTTAGGGGCAAACAAATTGCAGTGTGTCTGATTTTCATGCTCAGGGTATGTGGTCTATGACTTCATGCACGGTGTGCCTGTGTCTGACCTTCACGCACTGTGTATGTGGTCTATGACTTCATGCACGGTGTGCCTGTGTCTGACCTTCACGCACTGTGTATGTGGTCTATGACTTCATGCACGGTGTGCCTGTGTCTGACCTTCACGCACTGTGTATGTGGTCTATGACTTCATGCACGGTGTGCCTGTGTCTGACCTTCACGCACTGTGTATGTGGTCTATGACTTCATGCACGGTGTGCCTGTGTCTGACCTTCACGCACTGTGTATGTGGTCTATGACTTCATGCAAGGTGTGCCTGTGTCTGACCTTCACGCACTGTGTATGTGGTCTATGACTTCATGCACGGTGTGCCTGTGTCTGACCTTCACCTAAATCCCAGTGTAGTGTCTCGGAATATGTGTGTTATCGTGGTTAAACCAAATATTGAAGAGGAATTATCAACAGATTGATGACGGTCGAAAAGAACTATATTGACCATGCTATTTCTTTCAATTTTATCCTCGTGTTCAGTTTAGTGCAATCTTGACCAGATACGTGTTTTAATCCGTAAGTGCCCATATACTTTGTATTTGTGTAATATTATGTTAAAGTCAAGAAGTTGCTAACTATCATTTTGAAAAGAAAATCTGTTGTTATATGAAACAATTGTTATTTGAAGGTACATGTATGCTAACTATGAGGAGCCCCCCCCCCCCCCTACATTCCTGAGTACCCTGAACAGTGACATACCCCACTTGAATTGCTTCCCCTAAGGGTAATTCTTGCTAAGTTTTTATAAAAAATGGAGTCATGAGTTTTCAAGTAACAGTAAACTATGTATTTTGCACTATGAGGGGCTCCCCTCCGAGGGGGTACATACCCCATCTGAACTCCTTTCCCCTAAGGTTACTTCACACCAAGTTTCATTAAAATAGGGCCATGAGTTTTCAAGAGAAGGTAAACAATGTTTTTCTTGCACTAAATGTATGAGGAGCCTCCCCCCCCCCCCCCCCCCCGCCGGTATTCCCCTGAGCCCCCAAGGGAGGTATGACATACACCACTTGAACTCCCTTCCCCTAAGGATGATTCATTCCAAGTTTTGTTAAAATCGGGCCATGAGTTTCCAAGAAAAGGTCAAAAATGTACTTTGAACTATGGGGAGCCCTCCCCCCCCCCCCAAACTTGTACCCCTCCCAAGGGCCAAACGGCAAGAGACCCTGGGGGCTCCCATGAACGAATTCGATTCTTCATCAATAAAGGCATCTTCACACAACATGACTTGGCTGTAGCAGTTCTGGATCTGGAGAAGAAGATTTTTGAAATCTACTATGTATTTCACAAAGGGGGCTACGCCCCATCCCCCCTGGGGGTGGCGTACCCCATTTGAACAAACTTAGATCCCCTTCCCCTAAGGATGATTCCTACCAAGTTTGGTTGAAATCCGGCCAGGGTTTTTTGAGAAGAAGTGGAAAATGTAAAATGTTTACGGACGACAGACGACGGACGAGCAAATACTGGTTAAAAGTCAATATGTAATCTAAGATCGATGAACATGAGAGCCACAACTAATATTTGCTGCAGGCACTATGCAAATTAAATACTTAACATAGTACTACTTACCACAGATTCCTCCCTTTGTGTTTGAAGAAGAAACGGAAGCCGGTTTCTTCTTTTTCTTCTCTCAAGTTACCCTCCTCCTTGTCTATGAGTTCCCCATGATACACAAGTAGAAAGTCCCCTTTAACAAACTCTTTGGTGGTGAACACTGCTCTGCCTGCAGAGTAAATAGAATCAAAATCAGGGATAGTAATTTCCCAAGATATACTTGGAAATACCGGGAAATATAGGAAAATACATGGGCAATATTTGGAAAAAACCTTGAGACATATCCACACTTGTGATGGAGAACAAATTTAACAGCCATTTAATGGCCCCAATTAGGCACTTTCTACCTAAATACCTCCCTTTTTCCTGATTTTTTTTAATCACTTTGCCAATGGTTTTGCAAAGTGAGCTTCTACAACGAGTGAAGCTAGTTTATACAATGAAGTTTGTATTTCTACTCTATGATATCAAAATAACTTGGTTTTTAAAATAAATTTGAAAAAAAATGTTTTTGTGATATTTCTTGTTTTCATCAAAATCTGCAAGGTGGTATTTACCGCCTGGTATTTCCCATTACTGTATTTACCGGCCAACCCTGATCAAAATAACTGCAGTGTTCTTGAAAAAATAATACAAAGCTCAAATATACATTTCTCACAGCAGATTACAGCTGTGAATAAGGAAATGTGTTTTGAAGGAGTTTCAAACATAACCTCATTGAACCCAGATGACTTTAGATCAACAACAATCATGTACAGGCTTCATTATTCCTCTATACAATGATTATCCTCCACTACTTCCCATCATATACTACTTAAATCTGTTCAAATAGAAGCATACATTTAAAGAAAAGACAACTTGTCCTAATATTGGACATTAAAAATATTGATCACTGTGAATTAAAACACATTATTAAAGCAATCAGTGTCACGATGGTGAAGAGAAACTTTTCAATTATTTTCAAGCATCACAATTATTTTGGTTCTCTCTTTTTTGGGGTGATATTTTCAGTATTAATATCTGTTGCAAGATTTCAGCATTAAAATGTCATACCTGTTACATGTACCTTACCTTTATCTTGGAGAATTTTCATCAGAAACTCCTCCCTGTCATGGGTGGTATATTCTACTGGGCTGGCCCTAGGCTCTCTCCTTCGAGACATTCTCGTCTATGATAGCAAAGGTAGACAAAAGAAGGTGAGCATTTTAAAGTGTCTTGCCAACTTGCATGTTGTCTCTTGTAATGCCCATGAAATACTACATGTACACAAAAAGAAACAGTAAGAAAGACTTGTAGCAAAGCTATTTAAGTATGGTGCAAAACTTTTGAAGCTATACATCTTGGGGATACGAGTTGAGCTATATCAAGCAAAGGTTACTTTGGATTTCGAGTTACATGTAGCTTACTGAACTTTCATTAGGGCTCTTGAAGCCAGTCACCTTTTTAGGACTGATTATAAAACAAAAATAACAGGAATAATATGAAGGGGAAACTTTTGTCCATTTCAGGCACAGATAATTTTGCTTGCTCAGTATACCAGGAATGATTATCAATCTTTTTCTTTGTCTTAAAAGCACAAGATTAAGCTTGTTATTACATGTACCAATATGTACCAATATCTCATTATAGCCAACCTCTCTCTTCATGTTATGGACTTGACCAAATCCTTTTTTCTTTTGTTTTTAACCATAGCATAAAGTCACATTGATCCACTTCAACTAGCCAAAAACACATGTCACATTGATTCCAATTAAATAATACAATTATGTCTTTTACAAGATGTCAAAAAGTAGAACATAACCAACCTCACTCCTCAAATTTGGCTTCCTCTGTGGCATCATCTGTTAAAGAAAAAAATAGATTAGTTTTTAGTCTATTCTCTTCATTTAGCATAAATGTTCTAATTTCAACAACCATCGGATCGCCACTACCAGCAGATTGCCAGTCACTCATAATTACATTGAAGTACGTTGTGATTGCAAATCGACTTGGACGACAGATTGTGATCACTCTCAAAATACATCCAATTCATAAATCTCAAATGCTCATGACCCATGGAGCTCACGATGTGTAGCTGACAAAACCATTTTTAATGTGGGGATGTGTTGGATTCTGAAAGGATTTCAGGTGGCAGCGCAATTGAGTGTATTAAACATGATGATGCACACGGCATCCTACATAGAAGTGTGTATGAATTGATGCACATGCAAAATAATGTGTGTCTTGCTATGGGCAGTGAACCAGTGTTATCATCGGGCCACCAAGGCCAAGTCAACTTGCATAGGAAATACACGCAAGCGGAAAACCAGTGGCAGTGCTTCCACTCTTCCCGGAATCCGGGAAATTTTGGGATTTTCCAAGATAATTCCAGGAAGTGAGATATTCCGGGAAGTTTTATCATTTTGAAATAATCAAGATATTTACTACTTAATTTGAAACATTATTAAGATGTGAAAATGCAAAAAAAATTCAAGCTCGCTTGATGCGCTCGCTCGCATATCTAAAAGGAACACATAGACCTCTAATATTCAAAATTATTGTTATTTGGGTTTCTGACGTTAGTAATGAAACGACCCCCAATTACAAGTCTTTGTTACATCAGTATAAACCCACATGAACCCTACGATCCGCTAAATCTGGCCTTTTACATATTCCGCTGTCAAAGAAATCCTACAGGAATAAGCACTTCAACAAGAGCTGAACACCTCAAACTCTTTTAAATCTTTTGAGGGCAAGCTGAAATTGTATTTGTTCACATGTGCATTTTAAAGACAGTGTGTTCTAGTTTTCATCACTTGTATTTACTGTGTAAGAGCTAATAATCATGACAAAACGATAGGGTGAAATATATTGAATTGTTTTTCACCTTGTCAAAACTAAAACACTTTCCTTACACTCAATCACACTCCATGGTGATCATACCAGCAATGATTTAACCCGGACTATTACTTCATTTAGTTCTACTCCAGTAACTCCATTCTAGCACAGCAATTAACCCCACACTAGATCCAAGATCAAAGAGGTAACACTTGTAAATTTTGCTCCTCTATATATGCTTTGTATTTAATTTTGACCTTATATTTATGCCCAATTCTATATGAGCTTGAAGTTATACTCCTTATTATTCATAATTGTTTTTCTTTATTAGAGTTTCGTATATAGTTTGATTACATAACTTTCTACTCCATACATTATGTTACAACTTTGATAATGAACTACTGATAATCATATTTTTTGTTTCACACAATTATTTTTTTTTCTCGATTGTAACGCACTCGTCAATGTAAAGTCCCACCCTGCTACCCCCGGACACGGGTGCGTCATTTCACGGTTTGGTCAGTCAAATTTGTGACCCAGGTGTGCATCATTTAACAAGGTTTGTCAGTCATATTTGTGACCGAGGTGTGCGTCATAATACTATCCATGTCAGTCAAAAAAATGACTTGGGGGGTCAGTCATGGTACGTCATTTGGCTATGGAAAAAAACAGTGATAAATTGCACGCATAATTTGCCATTGTGAAGTTTTGCACGCACGCCGCACGTACAGTGCGCTCGTCACGCAAAAGCGCAACCACGTATGGTCGTCCAAAAAATGACCATGATGCACCCATGTCCGGGGGTAGTGGGGTGGGACATAACATTGACAAGTGCATAAGATACACACCTTTTTTCCGTTTCATTGTGTACAGTCACTGACGAATGTCCAAATAGACTGAAATTTGTATATCAAACTAGTGGTTAATACCATGCTATGTCCAGATTTTCCCTGCTTTTGTTCACGCATGTATGTGTGTGTATATATATATATATACTGTATATATGATATCAAATTATGATATCAAATTTTGTTTCGTACACACTCTGAACGAGGTATCGTTGAGAGTGTGTACAAAACGAACGTAATCGCTCCAGACTACATTGCAATCCAACATCAAATATCCCAAATTTGGGTAAGTTTTAGACATTTTTCTAAAAAATAAATACCACCATCATCAACTTCAATAGTCATGTAACATATCTTGTATGGGATTTTTCATTTTTATTTTGCAATTACGGAATTCTAGGACAGTCGGTCTTCAATACCTAGATTCGAAAGCTAAGTGTGGGTACAGCGCTTTAGCATTCGCGACAGCGCTGTGTAGATCTATAGCTACCAAACTAGAAATGTGATCGCCACGCAAGGTGTTCATAAACCCTCAAAAGTCCCCTCAATCAAAGAGTTCTAACGTGTAAATAAGCTACCAAACTAGAAATGTGATCACCACGCAAGGTGTTCATAAACCCTCAAAAGTCCCCTCAATGTTCAATTTAGAAATGTGATCTACTATTAATAATCAAAGGATTCTAACATGTAAATTAACCCATCGGCCTGCGTGTTCAGGCCGCACAGCAAAGCATCGCAAATGGATGAAGTTGAAATAAGTTTTTGTTCCTAAGGTCTCTAGACTCGCCAAGAAAGATTTTCTTAGCAAACAAGATGTTGTGGTACCGTGAGATAGGCTACGCATAGGTCTAGATCTATTTAATTTTTGAGATTTCAGGTTCAAAGAGCAAAAAATGACATTTTCTTACCAGGTCCAGGTGATTCAGGTCAGGAGCCGCCACACTTTCCTACGCATAGAGTAGAGTCTCCGGTTTGCGGCATAGCCCGGTTTGCGGCCAGGGGTATCAGTATTCCAAATAAAATAAATATGACTCGATAATAATCATTGAAACCTACCGTGGATCCCCCGGTAAGTTCTGCTTTGCCGAAAACGTCCGTAGCAGATGCTCCTGTCGGTACGGAGTATCCGTCAGCGATGTCGGAAATCTACGGCACCAGTCGGCGATGAAAATTCCAGCAGGTGCTAACTTTTAAGTTAAGAGATCGAGGCATGACTAGATCAATATTGTAGCTCTATTTGTCCGATATTTGTCCGATTGGAGGTGAAATTTGATGTTTTTGTGGAAGTATGATGGCTGTGGTCTGTCTCCTATCGCAGATATTTTGATTGTGCCACCGCATGCCCAGTTGCATGGGGTTTGCATGGGGTGACCGCAAACCGGCACGTAATTGCGTGTTTTTCTGGTTTGCGGCGGGGGGTGTTAATACACACATAACATGCGGGATCGTGTATGATGGTATGTGTGCTGATGTGTGTACCCGCTATGACCCGATAGTTTTTAGTAGTACGTACCCCCGTATGGGATGATCCATTCGAGGAAAAGGTGAAATTGTTTAAAACTTGAAAAATTTACCGTAGCAACAGATAAACATGAAAATTTGGGTTACCCGTAGTAATTTGGTATATGCTTTGATCGTGACGTAGCGCATAAAGCTTTGTGACGTACGCGTGCCGCAAACCGGGTAATGCGTGCCCGCAAACCGGGGAACTCTAAGCATATGAAACGTGGTCAATGCTGACCACGCTGTGGGTCAGTTAGGTTATTTGTGACTTCTATTTAATAAGTATGTATATGGACTCTATATTGAGGGTATTGAAGTATTCTGTGAGTATTTGCATAAAAATAAAATCGGCAGTTCCCGCCGATCGGCCGCACACCGGAGCCACTACTCTAGACCTAGCCTACGGTTTATAGTTATACACTTCCACAAACTACACACAAGTCTTCAGGGCGCCAGCAGTCAGCACTTCGTGTTGGTGTCTGGCGGGGTTACACGTAAATAAGCTACCAAATTAGAAATTGGAATTTGATCAACACGCAAGGTGTTCACAAACCCTCAAAAATTTAGTCCCCTCAATATTCAAAATAGAAATGTGATCACCACGCCAGGTGTTCACAAACCCTCAATATTAATTATTCTACTAATGAATCCAAAACTTGAAGCGTTAATTAGACTATTGGCTGCTCTAAGAAATATAGTGAAAACCACGCAAAGCCGGTGCAATCTTGACTTTGAGAGGCTGCAATCGGGCCGGGTGCCGGGTGCACGTTACAATAACAGCGAAACGAGGCTATGGGACTTGGGCCTCTAGTCTAGTCTAGGCCATAGTGTAGAGCTAACGTTAGGTCTACCCCATCTAACTTATTGATGACCAAATTTCATCCATTTTATGGCAATGCAAATACTGGCCATGAAAAAGTACTTACCAAAATCGGAATTTTCAGTCTTGGAAAAGGAACCAGGTGGTGGTGAATTCGCGATGAACGGCGTGTGTAGCCATAATTCAGGCAGCTCTACAGGTACGGTACGTACGTACGGACCGGTGTGCAGCAGCAGCCGATACTGCTATTACGCATGCGTGAACATATAATTTCTTGGGAACTTGAAACTGGCCAATTTACAGGGGTGTATTTTTCCAAAAACTGAGATAATTCATCAATTGTGATACAAATCTCCAGAAAAGAGAAAAAAGAGTCCCTAAATGTGTAAGTGAAGAGATAATACAGATATAATTCATATTTATTTCAAATTTGCTTGATTTGTCGTGTCCCCTTACAGTCCACTTTGACGTGGCGCAAGTTATAACGCCCTAAAATTATCCCAAGGATAAATCACCCCTATAATGGAAATACTATGGTCCAAACCGATAGCTATCAAAGACAAGGCATCAACATGCAGTGATAAAATTTATAGACTCTTTAACAGCCGGGATCACATTAATTTTGCTATGCAAAACGTTAAGGGGAAATTATATTTTCCCCATATTGCGTGTTTCCCCACAAGTGATAGTTTTACAGCATAGAAAATCCCCTTAATCCGCAGTTAAGGTGATAATAATAAATATAATAATAATAATAATAATAATAATAATAATAATAATAATTATAATAATAATAATAACCCTATCTGTGACTTAAGGGGAATCGTCTAAAACTACTGTGACTTAAGGGGAATCGTCTAAAACTGTAGCTAAAGGGGAAAATTTCTGGATCGTCACATGGTGGTCAAACAAATAACCGTATTACTTCATTTTGTGATTAATTTATATCATGTGCAAACAAACTAAAGGCCTATGACTTAAAGTCCAACTTAAAAGCTGAATTACCGAATATAACGATTTTGGCGTTTCCCCTTAACATTTTTTAACCATAAGTGTAGCTTAGGGAGAATCGACATTTCCCCTTAAGGTCAAATTTGAAACCTGTTATTATTCCCCTGTTATTATTCCCCTTAATGTTGTAAATCATACTACTGTCATTTTTCCCCTTAATGTTCTTAGTTATACAACTGTTATTATTCCCCTTAATGTTGTAAATCATACTACTGTCATTTTTCCCCTTAATGTTCTTAGTTATACAACTGTTATTATTCCCCTTAATGTTGTAAATCATACTACTGTCATTTTCCCCTTAATGTTCTTAGTTATACAACTGTTATTATTCCCCTTAATGTTGTCAGTCATACAACTGTTATTATTCCCTTTACTGTTGTAAGTCATACAACTGTTATTATTATCCTTAATATTGTGAGTCATACAACTAATTACTAGTACATGTATTCCCTCAATGTTGTAGGTCATACAACTTTCATGATTGCACTTAATGTTGCAAGTCACATATACATGTAGATATTATTGTTCATTATTGTACATGTCCACACCCAGGACCAAAATCCAATTGAAACCAGTTGAAATCTCCAACTGGTTTCAATTGGTTTCAACTGGTTTCAATAGGAATACAAATTTTCCAGTTGAAACCAATTGCCTTAACTGGAAAAAGTTTGGATGGTGTGTCAATTCCAGTTCAAACCAATTGGAAATTGCAACTGGATCCAGTTGAATCTTGTATTTAACTGGTTCCAGTTAGAAGTGCAACTGGAACCAGTAAGATAATTTTTCCAGTTACTCAATTGGTTCCAGTTAGATGGCCATTTCAATTTACCTAACTGGTTCCAGTTAGAAGTGCAACTGGAACCAGTAAGAATATTTCCAGTTACCCAATTGGTTCCAGTTAGGAGGCAGTTTCCAGTTACCCAACTGGTTCCAGTTAGAAGTGCAACTGGAACCAGTAAGAATATTTCCAGTTACCCAATTGGTTCCAGTTAGGAGGCAGTTTCCAGTTACCCAACTGGTTCCAGTTAGAAGTGCAACTGGAACCAGTAAGAATATTTCCAGTTACCCAATGAGTTCAAGTTAGAAGACTTTTACTTAGAAGTAATACAGTGTTGGTCAACATGGAATGGATTAAGTAGAAATACGTTTTCAGTTATATTTCTTCACCTTTAAATACTGTGTTTTCAATTTTTCTTTTGAGATGTATCAACGTGAATAGAAATTAATTGTAAGCTCAGAAACACTTTGAGATTATCTGCGAGATATTTATCAATGGAAACTAGCTGTAACACCACATAATGTAAGGGTACCTGATAGATAATATTTTAAGGGATTGTGTTCTACCCTAATACATGTAAGTGTATCCAAAAATTAGAAAATTAAGGAAATATATTTTTCCCCTTCGACTTTTACCAACACTGCAAAAATGGCTTTGATGTACATGTATACTCAAATACAACAGACAAGGATCAGCACAAAATTCGCTTTCTATTTATGTATATTTTATTTAATCAATAACAATAAGATAATAAACATGGTACCATTACATATTCTAAATTGTAGTTCTGTAAACATAGATGCCATAAACTGGAGAGATTGTTTTGGGCCTATTATACTCATAAATTTTAAACAGTAAAAAACAATTGATAAAAAAAGATTATAAAGGAAAAACTGTAAAATATGAACGCATCTACGTTTCATATGTCTTTACATGTACATCTATATCCATGTACATGTCCATGTACATGTGATAAATACCATCTGACATCTCACCAAAAAAATATCAGTGTAAACCTTAAAGGTAAAGACCAGTGTTGGAAACGCCCCCCCCCCCCCCTTCCTCTCAAATAATGTAATGGAAGCTCTTATTACCAATGATGTGAAAGAATATGTTTTTACTAATACGTGCTGATACAAATTTTGACGAGAAACCGCCTACTAATTGATATATTTGGTAAATTATTTTATCTATATAACTTCACCAAGACTGGGCCAAATTATCATTTTGATGATTTCAGAACCTTGCAGTACACACCAATACTTATATGTTAGATGATCAACCTTTTCTGGTCGATTCCACAACGTTTCTTGTACAATGCAGTCGCATGACCATAACTGGTCTTTATCTTTAAAGGAGCTACACAAAGAAAAATTCACTACTTGGTACTTGGTACTTGGTACTTGGTAGGATTCCTCCAAAAGACGCCGTAAAGGTGTTTAAACTGGAGGTGTGTCGTTGTGTGCGGCCACCAACTTAAGGTGCTGGTTTTAAGTTGGTTTTAAGCGCAGATTTCAAAGTATTTAAGGAAGGTTGGGCTACAATGGAGGGAGAAAGACTGTTCCAGTCCTTAACTGTCCTTGGGAAGAATGAGTAAGCGTATGCGTCCGTCCTGACTTTGTTGATATAGAATTGTTGGTCATGGCCCCGTCTTGTTCGTTAGAACAAATTACATATGGATGGAAAGATTTTCTCTCGAATAACACGAATAATTTGCTGAGAAATCATATTGATATTATGGAAAGGCGTAAAATGCAATTTTTCATGACCCTTCTTAGACCCCCGAACGCCCATGAACGTAAGCCAAACACACGAGCGTAGCGAGCTCTGAATAGTGACGTCACACACTGGACAAACGGCTCAGTACCGGAGTCGCGCGTGTATTAGTCTGCAGCTAGCCAGCCGTGTCCCATGTGTGATGTCACAAATATTGACGCTCTACAAAGGACCGCTGAAGGCAGAAAATCTGGATCTCAAAACTAACATTTTGAGAGTTGATTACTACGGGCCCCAAACATATTTTGAAGAGGAGAGTTGTTGTATTTGATCAGTAAGGCTTCCCCTTCGCAATGATATGAGTTTTGCATCAATTCAAAACACTTTTGATTCTTTGTGTGTCTACTTTAAAGGTACTATGTCCCATTTGCAGGCCAAAAAAATGAAAAGGTTAAATTCCAACGGCATTTGAAATATAATACTAAGTTGTTCAATCGACAAGAGCTATAGAGCCAGTAAGTAATTCTTTTCAGACCATTGTAACGCATGGTTGTACGTTTTCTGCGGCACAAAGATTAAATCAGTTTAATTTGGGCCATTACAAGAAGTGGGTTATTGATGTACACAAATATGCTCATGTTATGCATGTTATTACCAAAGAAGAAAAAAGGCAAGTGACTAAAGTATAGCAAGTCTAGCAAGTAAATGGGTTTCCTTGCATAATTTGAATATTAGGACACTGCTAACATTTCACAGATATTTCACAGATAGGACATACATGACATATTCATAACTGCTGCAAAGTTCTACAGAATTTGATGTTGGCTGCAAAAGGGACATAGTATCTTTAAAGGAATCCAAAACTGTTTGTATAACTAACCAGATTAATATGCACAAACCATTAATTCAATGCCACATAGTTTGGCAAAGTAATTATGTACCTTGCATCATTGATGATTACTTCTAAGCTGTTAACCTCTGCTTCAGTAGCAAGTACGGCTGCCAGCACATTGTTTGTTCCTGTACATAATTTTATGTGTGAAATTTTGGCATCTGATTCAACATCACAGAATGATTCCAATTCTTCGAGAATTAACCATTTCACAATCATGAAACACTGATCATTCAGTGTTACAATACTTAGTAATTCACCTATCCTATTGTCTGAAAAAACAACTAACTGATTGTTTCTCTTAATAGTGTTTGCTCGATATTCAGCTGTACAGAAAAGCAAGCCATTTCTTTTTAACCTTTTGTACACAGTCACTAGTCTATTTGCTTCAACTCTATATCCAGAAGCTATCAATGCAGCATATTCCCAAAACTTAAGTAGTCTGACTGTACCCATACCAAGAACAACATCTTGTCTATAGAAGTTGTATACTGTATTTTTCTTTCTAGAACAAGACATCATGTTGCAGAACAGTTTTATTTCATGTGACACTACATGTTTGGTTAACAAGCTTGGGAGCGTATGAACGAACAAAAATGTACGCATTGCCTGCATAATCATTCCACTATTTCCTTGAAGTTGACGTTTAATTCGCCAGTTACCTGCCTCAAACGGGAAACATGAGTGTGTCCACAATGGTCCCCACTTCCGCACACTTTTTGCAAGATGTGTCAAAGAGTGAATATTAAATGTCATGGAGGTTGCACCATACAAAATTTGACATCTACCAACAAAAGAAAATAATAGCAGATCACTCATGTGTAAATCAGCATTTGATACAGATTTTTGAAATAGCAGGTATGATGCCTCAACTAAGATAAGTAAGTGCGTCCAATATTCTTGTGGCAAAATACCATTTAAACAAGGGAGGCAATACACTAGTAACCACATGTACCATTCTGAGGCTTTCCAGTACTTGCGTTCAGTGATTGGTCTTGGTGTTCTTGCAACCGTACTTGGAGGCCTGATGGACTTTAAACGAGAACTTATAACAGCCATGACCCTCATGGACCCAATGTAAAAGGGATTTGTAGCTGGGGATGAAAACCAAAGATCAGCTAACTGGCGAACAACACCAAGAAGGAGGCAATGCATGAAATCTGGGGGGAAACCCCAACAAATCAGAAAATGTGGCAAGTTTATTAAAGGACTTGGACTTTTTACCCCTCTTATTGACCTATTTTCTTCAAAAGACTGAGCCATATCCTCCATGACTTCTTCATCTGTCCTGTCGCTGTATTCGCAAACGTCAATAGGATACTTCACTACCCTTTCTACAAGTTTACCAGGATGATAGCATAAACTGCACCCATTGTATCCATTGAAACGTACTGTATTTTGCATGGCTGCCTAGCGGGTGCATCAGCACAACAACATATACCAAATAATTTACTATGAATTTCTTCCTCCCCTTTTTTCCAAGTCATACCTTCTTCAGCCAATTTCTTTGCGCATTCTGTAAATTTTTCTAAAAACACCTCCATCTTTGGCTCAACTTTGCCAAACCATACGCCAGCTAAGATAAGGTTCTAGTGTCTCAACTTTGGAGAGTGTTCATTAATCATTAAAAATATGGGCCACATAGAATATTTTGAAGATTTAAAGACGGGAAGGCCATCAGAATTGAACATATATGAAAAATTATTGTTATTACCCAACAGTTCCCCATCATCCAACAATTTCTGATAAAATTCACCGTCAAAAACATCCTCAATTCCTTCATCAGATATTTTTTGCCGATTTTGGCGGTATGACAAATGAGGCGCAATGTCTGACCTTTCAAATAGGGCCCTCACTTGAGAAGACAAATCAGCTGTAACAAAAAAATTGCCATTACTCAGATTTTTTACTACACATGTATCATTACAATGTGGACATAAAACAATATCTTCAGTGAGACTTTCAAATGACTTGACATAGCTGTAACAAGTAACACAATAAAAATGAAAGCTTAGTGATATTGCTTTCCCAGAAAATATTTTCTTCATGATGGATTGAATTGAAGTGAATATTTCTCTGGAACAAAGGATGTTTATCAGTTCCAAAAGATGAGTTGCGGCAACAGCGGATAAACAATGCCTCATAACAAAGGATAAAATCATGAGTATCGCCTCTGCTTTGGAAATCTGTGATCCATTAAAGATGGCATCATTCAAGGTGTCATCACCATCTTCGCTATCCTGATCATCGCCATCCTGCTCATCGCTATCCTGCTCATCTCCTGTTGGATCCATGATGTCTGAAAGCGCATTTTCATCATCAACGTTGTCAATATCCTCATCAATTGCACTTCCTGACATGTTACCTGTAAATGTGTCTTCACTGAGAGCCTCCTCTTCTGTAATGTAGGGTTCACCAGTGTCATTGTCACTTGTGATGTCTGCACAAACAAGAATATAATAAAAAGGAACGTAAGATAAACAGTCTTTCAAATCAGCACTTAAATATAACCTCCAAGTTGAAAAATTAACACCCGATAGCAATTTAGCTCTAAAAAGCCCTGAAAGAACTAACCCTGTAAGTTGGGGCTTTGATCGGATCAGAAGATCGGAGTGTCGCACCTGTGATCGGTATCGGAAAAAATCTTTGGGAAAAAAAATCAGCAGATTAAAAAAAAAAAATTGCCTACATTATAATCCAAGATGGCGGCCCGCATGTTTTGCCTCTTTTCTTAGACCAATATTATTAATTTCATAGTCATGAAAAGGAACTAAATATCAACAAACATGGTCTACAACAACTACAAATGACAAAATAATCCCAGCTATACATTTTTTTAAAGGCATTTGATAGCCCAAAACTTGAAAACTTTCGGCATTAAAAAAAATAAATCTGCCAATTTTTCCCGATCATTTTTATTGATCGCAATGATCGGCGCTCGGAAATTATTATCCGATCTCACCTGATCGGCTCAAGATTGGCCCCCGATCCGGTGATCGGTTACAGGCCTAGAAAGAACACTGGAAAAATGTGAAGAAATAGAAAAAATAACCCCTGAGGAATTCTATTTTTATCATAGCAAATAAAAAAACTAACAATTTTTAAACAGACTGCCTCTCTGGGAATTTCAAATTCAGATGCAATTTATGTAACTCTTACATTGGCTTCCTTCTATGGCTAGCCTAAGTTATACAATAATCAGAACTAGGCAATTCCGCAGGTTGATGGACAATACAATTTGAGTCATCATTAACCTATTGCGATGGATGGTCATAGTAAAGATGACAGGTCTTTCAAATTCAATATGAATTTCTTTTAATTTCTATTGATTTTCTTAAAGGGATCCGGTAACTTTGTCTCAGATCCTGAAACAAAATTCTGGATTTAGCTCATGCTGCAATGATAATTATAAACCTTTAGGTCAGTCAGGAACCCCATGACTTTTACAAGCCGATCGCCTGTCTGATTATTTAGATATTTATGATTGGAATTACAAATTTTGAAAACCGTTCGCTGAACGGTTTTCATAACACTACAGTCTATTGGGGAAAACGAGTATGGTAAAAGCGGTCACTCAAAGATTTTTACTTTTTTGAGGCACTTCTTGATCATTTTGAAGTGCAATTTTTTTTTAGGGCTTCAATATTACACCATATCACAGACACTGGTAACATGTAGGACCGTGTATCTCAGATTTAACATTGTTAAACGATCCCTTTAAGATCTCTTCTCTACCCATCTTTAAAAAAAAAAACATTAAAAAAAAAAATCCTTTAAACTCAGATTACTCAGGGTTCTTTTCTTTTTTTCCCCTCTCAAAATTTCACTAAAGGGCGAAAGATGAATACATTTCCAAATTAAACATCCTTTTTTCCAGAGAAATATTCACTTCAAGTAACATACATACAAATTACTTCAATACTAAAGTGTATGATTGTATCATCAGTTTTTTGCTTTTCTAATTATACATGTAATAGCGATGCTACGAACCAGTATCTAGATGTAAATCTTCATCAGTCTCGCTACCCTCTGCTGCAAAGTCAGAATCATCCAAGGCATCCCCGTGCGGAGTTTCTCCTCCATGTCCATTCTATGAATTTCGGAATATATGAAAAACAAGGAAAAATTGTGAGTAAATGGTTATACTGGTATTTTCAATTAAGAATGATAAATCATAAACTAGTTTCATTAGTTGCAATTGAAGCGATAACACTTAAAGGTAGATCATGAAGTTGCTATGAATAAATGCAGAAAATTATCTTAAGTACTAAACCATTCAATAAAGGCAAAAGACAAAATACAGGCTGCTACAAACATTTTTTTGGACATTTGCTTAAATGGGCAAGTAATTCATGCCTTAACTTTTGGAAAGATTTTCTACATCGGCTCTCCAAAAGAAAATGTGAGCTAGTGTTGGCAGGGGAAAAAAAATGCAATGAATAGTTGGATTACCATGCTTACATCTACAGTTTATGCAACACGAGGCTCACTGAATTGGCTGTCTTTCTAAGACTTGTAACTGTCGATGAAGGCTTCTCCATTGTGCAAACTTTTTAGCGAGTGGATCTGCACTCGCTGCTGCATACAATTTTCTGCAAATTATAAGAAAAAGATAATTAAATACAATCATGATGTAAAACCCAACCCAAAAATAAGTCCCCCCTAAGTCGAAATGACGTAATTTGTTAACGAAAATTGCTAGAGCAAAATAACTTGGCAGGAGTTAACATTTCAACACTTGACTAATTTGTTGGGTCTAGTTTGTAAAGACTTGATTGCATGGTTTTAGGGGCAAACAAATTGCAGTGTGTCTGATTTTCACGCTCAGGGTATGTGGTCTATGACTTCATGCACGGTGTGCCTGTGTCTGACCTTCACGCACTGTGTATGTGGTCTATGACTTCATGCACGGTGTGCCTGTGTCTGACCTTCACGCACTGTGTATGTGGTCTATGACTTCATGCACGGTGTGCCTGTGTCTGACCTTCACGCACTGTGTATGTGGTCTATGACTTCATGCAAGGTGTGCCTGTGTCTGACCTTCACGCACTGTGTATGTGGTCTATGACTTCATGCACGGTGTGCTCGTGTCTGACCTTCACCTAAATCCCAGTGTAGTGTCTCGGAATATGTGTGTTATCGTGGTTAAACCAAATATTGAAGAGGAATTATCAACAGATTGAGGACGGTCGAAAAGAACTATATTGACCATGCTATTTCTTTCAATTTAACCTCGTCATCAGTTTAGTGCAATCTTGACCAGATACGTGTTTTAATCCGTAAGTGCTCATATACTTTGTATTTGTGTAATATTATGTTAAAGTCAAGAAGTTGCTAACCATCATTTTGAAAAGAAAATCTGTTGTTATATGAAACAATTGTTATTTTAAGGTACATGTTATGCGACGCGGGAGATCTCGTCGAATCGACGAAGATGAGGGTGCTCACCGCCTGCTAACGATCTCCGGACATCGATATTTAAGTTTCTTGGAAATTCTCCTTCTCTTGGATCTGCTTTTCACTGCTTCTTTGGACCGAAGCCTCCTTTTTTTGCTGCTGCATACAATTTTCTGCAAATTATAAGAAAAAGATAATTAAATACAATCATGATGTAAAACCCAACCCCAAAATAAGTCCCCCCTAAGTCGAAATGACGTAATTTGTTAACGAAAATTGTTAGAGCAAAATAACTTGGCAGGAGTTAACATTTCAACACTTGACTAATTTGTTGGGTCTAGTTTGTAAAGATTTGATTGCATGGCTTTAGGGGCAAACAAATTGCAGTGTGTCTGATTTTCACGCTCAGGGTATGTGGTCTATGACTTCATGCACGGTGTGCCTGTGTCTGACCTTCACGCACTGTGTATGTGGTCTATGACTTCATGCACGGTGTGCCTGTGTCTGACCTTCACGCACTGTGTATGTGGTCTATGACTTCATGCACGGTGTGCCTGTGTCTGACCTTCACGCACTGTGTATGTGGTCTATGACTTCATGCAAGGTGTGCCTGTGTCTGACCTTCACGCACTGTGTATGTGGTCTATGACTTCATGCACGGTGTGCTCGTGTCTGACCTTCACCTAAATCCCAGTGTAGTGTCTCGGAATATGTGTGTTATCGTGGTTAAACCAAATATTGAAGAGGAATTATCAACAGATTGAGGACGGTCGAAAAGAACTATATTGACCATGCTATTTCTTTCAATTTAACCTCGTCATCAGTTTAGTGCAATCTTGACCAGATACGTGTTTTAATCCGTAAGTGCTCATATACTTTGTATTTGTGTAATATTATGTTAAAGTCAAGAAGTTGCTAACCATCATTTTGAAAAGAAAATCTGTTGTTATATGAAACAATTGTTATTTTAAGGTACATGTTATGCGACGCGGGAGATCTCGTCGAATCGACGAAGATGAGGGTGCTCACCGCCTGCTAACGATCTCCGGACATCGATATTTAAGTTTCTTGGAAATTCTCCTTCTCTTGGATCTGCTTTTTACTGCTTCTTTGGACCGAAGCCTCCTTTTTTTGCTGCTGCATACAATTTTCTGCAAATTATAAGAAAAAGATAATTAAATACAATCATGATGTAAAACCCAACCCAAAAATAAGTCCCCCCTAAGTCGAAATGACGTAATTTGTTAACGAAAATTGCTAGAGCAAAATAACTTGGCAGGAGTTAACATTTCAACACTTGACTAATTTGTTGGGTCTAGTTTGTAAAGACTTGATTGCATGGTTTTAGGGGCAAACAAATTGCAGTGTGTCTGATTTTCACGCTCAGGGTATGTGGTCTATGACTTCATGCACGGTGTGCCTGTGTCTGACCTTCACGCACTGTGTATGTGGTCTATGACTTCATGCACGGTGTGCCTGTGTCTGACCTTCACGCACTGTGTATGTGGTCTATGACTTCATGCACGGTGTGCCTGTGTCTGACCTTCACGCACTGTGTATGTGGTCTATGACTTCATGCAAGGTGTGAATGTGTCTGACCTTCACGCACTGTGTATGTGGTCTATGACTTCATGCACGGTGTGCTCGTGTCTGACCTTCACCTAAATCCCAGTGTAGTGTCTCGGAATATGTGTGTTATCGTGGTTAAACCAAATATTGAAGAGGAATTATCAACAGATTGAGGACGGTCAAAAAGAACTATATTGACCATGCTATTTCTTTCAATTTAACCTCGTCATCAGTTTAGTGCAATCTTGACCAGATACGTGTTTTAATCCGTAAGTGCTCATATACTTTGTATTTGTGTAATATTATGTTAAAGTCAAGAAGTTGCTAACCATCATTTTGAAAAGAAAATCTGTTGTTATATGAAACAATTGTTATTTTAAGGTACATGTTATGCGACGCGGGAGATCTCGTCGAATCGACGAAGATGAGGGTGCTCACCGCCTGCTAACGATCTCCGGACATCGATATTTAAGTTTCTTGGAAATTCTCCTTCTCTTGGATCTGCTTTTTACTGCTTCTTTGGACCGAAGCCTCCTTTTTTTGCTGCTGCATACAATTTTCTGCAAATTATAAGAAAAAGATAATTAAATACAATCATGATGTAAAACCCAACCCAAAAATAAGTCCCCCCTAAGTCGAAATGACGTAATTTGTTAACGAAAATTGTTAGAGCAAAATAACTTGGCAGGAGTTAACATTTCAACACTTGACTAATTTGTTGGGTCTAGTTTGTAAAGATTTGATTGCATGGTTTTAGGGGCAAACAAATTGCAGTGTGTCTGATTTTCACGCTCAGGGTATGTGGTCTATGACTTCATGCACGGTGTGCCTGTGTCTGACCTTCACGCACTGTGTATGTGGTCTATGACTTCATGCACGGTGTGCCTGTGTCTGACCTTCACGCACTGTGTATGTGGTCTATGACTTCATGCACGGTGTGCCTGTGTCTGACCTTCACGCACTGTGTATGTGGTCTATGACTTCATGCAAGGTGTGCCTGTGTCTGACCTTCACGCACTGTGTATGTGGTCTATGACTTCATGCACGGTGTGCTCGTGTCTGACCTTCACCTAAATCCCAGTGTAGTGTCTCGGAATATGTGTGTTATCGTGGTTAAACCAAATATTGAAGAGGAATTATCAACAGATTGAGGACGGTCGAAAAGAACTATATTGACCATGCTATTTCTTTCAATTTAACCTCGTCATCAGTTTAGTGCAATCTTGACCAGATACGTGTTTTAATCCGTAAGTGCTCATATACTTTGTATTTGTGTAATATTATGTTAAAGTCAAGAAGTTGCTAACCATCATTTTGAAAAGAAAATCTGTTGTTATATGAAACAATTGTTATTTTAAGGTACATGTTATGCGACGCGGGAGATCTCGTCGAATCGACGAAGATGAGGGTGCTCACCGCCTGCTTACGATCTCCGGACATCGATATTTAAGTTTCTTGGAAATTCTCCTTCTCTTGGATCTGCTTTTTACTGCTTCTTTGGACCGAAGCCTCCTTTTTTTGCTGCTGCATACAATTTTCTGCAAATTATAAGAAAAAGATAATTAAATACAATCATGATGTAAAACCCAACCCAAAAATAAGTCCC
This sequence comes from Strongylocentrotus droebachiensis, assembly GCA_035222895.1. Classification (NCBI taxonomy): domain Eukaryota; kingdom Metazoa; phylum Echinodermata; class Echinoidea; order Camarodonta; family Strongylocentrotidae; genus Strongylocentrotus; species Strongylocentrotus droebachiensis. The sequence continues at coordinate 57,765 of JAVYIG010008073.1, forward strand.
CCCTAAGTCGAAATGACGTAATTTGTTAACGAAAATTGTTAGAGCAAAATAACTTGGCAGGAGTTAACATTTCAACACTTGACTAATTTGTTGGGTCTAGTTTGTAAAGATTTGATTGCATGGCTTTAGGGGCAAACAAATTGCAGTGTGTCTGATTTTCACGCTCAGGGTATGTGGTCTATGACTTCATGCACGGTGTGCCTGTGTCTGACCTTCACGCACTGTGTATGTGGTCTATGACTTCATGCATGGTGTGCCTGTGTCTGACCTTCACGCACTGTGTATGTGGTCTATGACTTCATGCACGGTGTGCCTGTGTCTGACCTTCACGCACTGTGTATGTGGTCTATGACTTCATGCAAGGTGTGCCTGTGTCTGACCTTCACGCACTGTGTATGTGGTATATGACTTCATGCACGGTGTGCTCGTGTCTGACCTTCACCTAAATCCCAGTGTAGTGTCTCGGAATATGTGTGTTATCGTGGTTAAACCAAATATTGAAGAGGAATTATCAACAGATTGAGGACGGTCGAAAAGAACTATATTGACCATGCTATTTCTTTCAATTTAACCTCGTCATCAGTTTAGTGCAATCTTGACCAGATACGTGTTTTAATCCGTAAGTGCTCATATACTTTGTATTTGTGTAATATTATGTTAAAGTCAAGAAGTTGCTAACCATCATTTTGAAAAGAAAATCTGTTGTTATATGAAACAATTGTTATTTTAAGGTACATGTTATGCGACGCGGGAGATCTCGTCGAATCGACGAAGATGAGGGTGCTCACCGCCTGCTAACGATCTCCGGACATCGATATTTAAGTTTCTTGGAAATTCTCCTTCTCTTGGATCTGCTTTTTACTGCTTCTTTGGACCGAAGCCTCCTTTTTTTGCTGCTGCATACAATTTTCTGCAAATTATAAGAAAAAGATAATTAAATACAATCATGATGTAAAACCCAACCCCAAAATAAGTCCCCCCTAAGTCGAAATGACGTAATTTGTTAACGAAAATTGTTAGAGCAAAATAACTTGGCAGGAGTTAACATTTCAACACTTGACTAATTTGTTGGGTCTAGTTTGTAAAGATTTGATTGCATGGCTTTAGGGGCAAACAAATTGCAGTGTGTCTGATTTTCACGCTCAGGGTATGTGGTCTATGACTTCATGCACGGTGTGCCTGTGTCTGACCTTCACGCACTGTGTATGTGGTCTATGACTTCATGCACGGTGTGCCTGTGTCTGACCTTCACGCACTGTGTATGTGGTCTATGACTTCATGCACGGTGTGCCTGTGTCTGACCTTCACGCACTGTGTATGTGGTCTATGACTTCATGCAAGGTGTGCCTGTGTCTGACCTTCACGCACTGTGTATGTGGTCTATGACTTCATGCACGGTGTGCTCGTGTCTGACCTTCACCTAAATCCCAGTGTAGTGTCTCGGAATATGTGTGTTATCGTGGTTAAACCAAATATTGAAGAGGAATTATCAACAGATTGAGGACGGTCGAAAAGAACTATATTGACCATGCTATTTCTTTCAATTTAACCTCGTCATCAGTTTAGTGCAATCTTGACCAGATACGTGTTTTAATCCGTAAGTGCTCATATACTTTGTATTTGTGTAATATTATGTTAAAGTCAAGAAGTTGCTAACCATCATTTTGAAAAGAAAATCTGTTGTTATATGAAACAATTGTTATTTTAAGGTACATGTTATGCGACGCGGGAGATCTCGTCGAATCGACGAAGATGAGGGTGCTCACCGCCTGCTAACGATCTCCGGACATCGATATTTAAGTTTCTTGGAAATTCTCCTTCTCTTGGATCTGCTTTTTACTGCTTCTTTGGACCGAAGCCTCCTTTTTTTGCTGCTGCATACAATTTTCTGCAAATTATAAGAAAAAGATAATTAAATACAATCATGATGTAAAACCCAACCCAAAAATAAGTCCCCCCTAAGTCGAAATGACGTAATTTGTTAACGAAAATTGTTAGAGCAAAATAACTTGGCAGGAGTTAACATTTCAACACTTGACTAATTTGTTGGGTCTAGTTTGTAAAGATTTGATTGCATGGTTTTAGGGGCAAACAAATTGCAGTGTGTCTGATTTTCACGCTCAGGGTATGTGGTCTATGACTTCATGCACGGTGTGCCTGTGTCTGACCTTCACGCACTGTGTATGTGGTCTATGACTTCATGCACGGTGTGCCTGTGTCTGACCTTCACGCACTGTGTATGTGGTCTATGACTTCATGCACGGTGTGCCTGTGTCTGACCTTCACGCACTGTGTATGTGGTCTATGACTTCATGCAAGGTGTGCCTGTGTCTGACCTTCACGCACTGTGTATGTGGTCTATGACTTCATGCACGGTGTGCTCGTGTCTGACCTTCACCTAAATCCCAGTGTAGTGTCTCGGAATATGTGTGTTATCGTGGTTAAACCAAATATTGAAGAGGAATTATCAACAGATTGAGGACGGTCGAAAAGAACTATATTGACCATGCTATTTCTTTCAATTTAACCTCGTCATCAGTTTAGTGCAATCTTGACCAGATACGTGTTTTAATCCGTAAGTGCTCATATACTTTGTATTTGTGTAATATTATGTTAAAGTCAAGAAGTTGCTAACCATCATTTTGAAAAGAAAATCTGTTGTTATATGAAACAATTGTTATTTTAAGGTACATGTTATGCGACGCGGGAGATCTCGTCGAATCGACGAAGATGAGGGTGCTCACCGCCTGCTAACGATCTCCGGACATCGATATTTAAGTTTCTTGGAAATTCTCCTTCTCTTGGATCTGCTTTTTACTGCTTCTTTGGACCGAAGCCTCCTTTTTTTGCTGCTGCATACAATTTTCTGCAAATTATAAGAAAAAGATAATTAAATACAATCATGATGTAAAACCCAACCCAAAAATAAGTCCCCCCTAAGTCGAAATGACGTAATTTGTTAACGAAAATTGTTAGAGCAAAATAACTTGGCAGGAGTTAACATTTCAACACTTGACTAATTTGTTGGGTCTAGTTTGTAAAGATTTGATTGCATGGCTTTAGGGGCAAACAAATTGCAGTGTGTCTGATTTTCACGCTCAGGGTATGTGGTCTATGACTTCATGCATGGTGTGCCTGTGTCTGACCTTCACGCACTGTGTATGTGGTCTATGACTTCATGCACGGTGTGCCTGTGTCTGACCTTCACGCACTGTGTATGTGGTCTATGACTTCATGCACGGTGTGCCTGTGTCTGACCTTCACGCACTGTGTATGTGGTCTATGACTTCATGCAAGGTGTGCCTGTGTCTGACCTTCACGCACTGTGTATGTGGTCTATGACTTCATGCACGGTGTGCTCGTGTCTGACCTTCACCTAAATCCCAGTGTAGTGTCTCGGAATATGTGTGTTATCGTGGTTAAACCAAATATTGAAGAGGAATTATCAACAGATTGAGGACGGTCGAAAAGAACTATATTGACCATGCTATTTCTTTCAATTTAACCTCGTCATCAGTTTAGTGCAATCTTGACCAGATACGTGTTTTAATCCGTAAGTGCTCATATACTTTGTATTTGTGTAATATTATGTTAAAGTCAAGAAGTTGCTAACCATCATTTTGAAAAGAAAATCTGTTGTTATATGAAACAATTGTTATTTTAAGGTACATGTATGCTAACTATGAGGAGCCCCCCCCCCCCCCCCCCTACATTCCTGAGTACCCTGAACAGTGACATACCCCACTTGAATTGCTTCCCCTAAGGGTAATTCTTGCTAAGTTTTTATAAAAAATGGAGTCATGAGTTTTCAAGTAACAGTAAACTATGTATTTTGCACTATGAGGGGCTCCCCTCCGAGGGGGTACATACCCCATCTGAACTCCTTTCCCCTAAGGTTACTTCACACCAAGTTTCATTAAAATAGGGCCATGAGTTTTCAAGAGAAGGTAAACAATGTTTTTCTTGCACTAAATGTATGAGGAGCCCCCCCCCCCCCCCCCCTGCCGGTATTCCCCTGAGCCCCCAAGGGAGGATTGACATACACCACTTGAACTCCCTTCCCCTAAGGATGATTCATTCCAAGTTTTGTTAAAATCGGGCCATGAGTTTCCAAGAAAAGGTCAAAAATGTACTTTGAACTATGGGGAGCCCTCCCCCCCCCCCCCCCCCCAAAGTTGTACCCCTCCCAAGGGCCAAACGGCAAGAGACCCTGGGGGCTCCCATGAACGAATTCGATTCTTCATCAATAAAGGCATCTTCACACAACATGACTTGGCTGTAGCAGTTCTGGATCTGGAGAAGAAGATTTTTGAAATCTACTATGTATTTCACAAAGGGGGCTACGCCCCATCCCCCCTGGGGGTGGCGTACCCCATTTGAACAAACTTAGATCCCCTTCCCCTAAGGATGATTCCTACCAAGTTTGGTTGAAATCCGGCCAGGGTTTTTTGAGAAGAAGTGGAAAATGTAAAATGTTTACGGACGACGGACGACAGACGACGGACGAGCAAATACTGGTTAAAAGTCAATATGTAATCTAAGATCGATGAACATGAGAGCCACAACTAATATTTGCTGCAGGCACTATGCAAATTAAATACTTAACATAGTACTACTTACCACAGATTCCTCCCTTTGTGTTTAAAGAAGAAACGGAAGCCGGTTTCTTCTTTTTCTTCTCTCAAGTTACCCTCCTCCTTGTCTATGAGTTCCCCATGATACACAAGTAGAAAGTCCCCTTTAACAAATTCTTGGGTGGTGAACACTGCTCTGCCTGCAGAGTAAATAGAATCAAAATCAGGGATAGTAATTTCCCAAGATATACTTGGAAATACCGGGAAATATAGGAAAATACATGGGCAATATTTGGAAAAAACCTTGAGACATATCCACACTTGTGATGGAGAACAAATTTAACAGCCATTTAATGGCCCCAATTAGGCACTTTCTACCTAAATACCTCCCTTTTTCCTGATTTTTTTTAATCACTTTGCCAATGGTTTTGCAAAGTGAGCTTCTACAACGAGTGAAGCTAGTTTATACAATGAAGTTTGTATTTCTACTCTATGTTATCAAAATAACTTGGTTTTTAAAATAAATTTGAAAAAAAAAGTTTTTTGTGATATTTCTTGTTTTCATCGAAATCTGCAAGGTGGTATTTACCGCCTGGTATTTCCCATTACTGTATTTACCGGCCAACCCTGATCAAAATAACTGCAGTGTTCTTGAAAAAATAATACAAAGCTCAAATATACATTTCTCACAGCAGATTACAACTGTGAATAAGGAAATGTGTTTTGAAGGAGTTTCAAACATAACCTCATTGAACCCAGATGACTTTAGATCAACAACAATCATGTACAGGCTTCATTATTCCTCTATACAATGATTATCCTCTACTACTTCCCATGATATACTACTTAAATCTGTTCAAATAGAAGCATACATTTAAAGAAAAGACAACTTGTCCTAATATTGGACATTAAAAATATTGATCACTGTGAATTAAAACACATTATTAAAGCAATCAGTGTCACGATGGTGAAGAGAAACTTTTCAATTATTTTCAAGCATCACAATTATTTTGGTTCTCTCTTTTTTTTGGTGATATTTTCAGTATTAATATCTGTTGCAAGATTTCAGCATTAAAATTTCATACCTGTTACATGTACCTTACCTTTATCTTGGAGAATTTTCATCAGAAACCCCTTCCTGTCATGGGTGGTATATTCTCCTGGGCTGGCCCTAGGCTCTCTCCTTCGAGACATTCTCGTCTATGATAGCAAAGGTAGACAAAAGAAGGTGAGCATTTTAAAGTGTCTTGCCAACTTGCATGTTGTCTCTTGTAATGCCCATGAAATACTACATGTACACAAAAAGAAACAGTAAGAAAGACTTGTAGCAAAGCTATTTAAGTATGGTGCAAAACTTTTGAAGCTATACATCTTGGGGATACGAGTTGAGCTATAATCAAGCAAAGGTTACTTTGGATTTCGAGTTACATGTAGCTTACTGAACTTTCATTAGGGCTCTTGAAGCCAGTCACCTTTTTAGGACTGATTATAAAACAAAAATAACAGGAATAATATGAAGGGGAAACTTTTGTCCATTTCAGGCACAGATAATTTTGCTTGCTCAGTATACCAGGAATGATTATCAATCTTTTTCTTTGTCTTAAAAGCACAAGATTAAGCTTGTTATTACATGTACCAATATGTACCAATATCTCATTATAGCCAACCTCTCTCTTCATGTTATGGACTTGACCAAATCCTTTTTTCTTTTGTTTTTAACCATAGCATAAAGTCACATTGATCCACTTCAACTAGCCAAAAACACATGTCACATTGATTCCAATTAAATAATACAATTATGTCTTTTACAAGATGTCAAAAAGTAGAACATAACCAACCTCACTCCTCAAATTTGGCTTCCTCTGTGGCATCATCTGTTAAAGAAAAAAATAGATTAGTTTTTAGTCTATTCTCTTCATTTAGCATAAATGTTCTAATTTCAACAACCATCGGATCGCCACTACCAGCAGATTGCCAGTCACTCATAATTACATTGAAGTACGTTGTGATTGCAAATCGACTTGGACGACAGATTTTGATCACTCTCAAAATACATCCAATTCATAAATCTCAAATGCTCATGACCCATGGAGCTCACGATGTGTAGCTGACAAAACCATTTTTAATGTGGGGATGTGTTGGATTCTGAAAGGATTTCAGGTGGCAGCGCAATTGAGTGTATTAAACATGATGATGCACACGGCATCCTACATAGAAGTGTGTATGAATTGATGCACATGCAAAATAATGTGTGTCTTGCTATGGGCAGTGAACCAGTGTTATCATCGGGCCACCAAGGCCAAGTCAACTTGCATAGGAAATACACGCAATCGGAAAACCAGTGGCAGTGCTTCCACTCTTCCCGGAATCCAGGAAATTTTGGGATTTTCCAAGATAATTCCAGGAAGTGAGATATTCCGGGAAGTTTTATCATTTTGAAATAATCAAGATATTTACTACTTAATTTGAAACATTATTAAGATGTGAAAATGCAAAAAAAATTCAAGCTCGCTTGATGCGCTCGCTCGCATATCTAAAAGGAACACATAGACCTCTAATATTCAAAATTATTGTTATTTGGGTTTCTGACGTTAGTAATGAAACGACCCCCAATTACAAGTCTTTGTTACATCAGTATAAACCCACATGAACCCTACGATCCGCTAAATCTGGCCTTTTACATATTCCGCTGTCAAAGAAATCCTACCGGAATAAGCACTTCAACAAGAGCTGAACACCTCAAACTCTTTTAAATCTTTTGAGGGCAAGCTGAAATTGTATTTGTTCACATGTGCATTTTAAAGACAGTGTGTTCTAGTTTTCATCACTTGTATTTACTGTGTAAGAGCTAATAATCATGACAAAACGATAGGGTGAAATATATTGAATTGTTTTTCACCTTGTCAAAACTAAAACACTTTCCTTACACTCAATCACACTCCATGGTGATCATACCAGCAATGATTTAACCCGGACTATTACTTCATTTAGTTCTACTCCAGTAACTCCATTCTAGCACAGCAATTAACCCCACACTAGATCCAAGATCAAAGAGGTAACACTTGTAAATTTTGCTCCTCTATATATGCTTTGTATTTAATTTTGACCTTATATTTATGCCTAATTCTATATGAGCTTGAAGTTATACTCCTTATTATTCATAATTGTTTTTCTTTATTAGAGTTTCGTATATAGTTTGATTACATAACTTTCTACTCCATACATTATGTTACAACTTTGATAATGAACTACTGATAATCATATTTTTTGTTTCACACAATTATTTTTTTTTCTCGATTGTAACGCACTCGTCAATGTAAAGTCCCACCCTGCTACCCCCCGACACGGGTGCGTCATTTCACGGTTTGGTCAGTCAAATTTGTGACCCAGGTGTGCATCATTTAACAAGGTTTGTCAGTCATATTTGTGACCGAGGTGTGCGTCATAATCCTATCCATGTCAGTCAAAAAAATGACTTGGGGGGTCAGTCATGGTACGTCATTTGGCTATGGAAAAAAACAGTGATAAATTGCACGCATAATTTGCCATTGTGAAGTTTTGCACGCACGCCGCACGTACAGTGCGCTCGTCACGCAAAAGCGCAACCACGTATGGTCGTCCAAAAAATGACCATGATGCACCCATGTCCGGGGGTAGTGGGGTGGGACATAACATTGACAAGTGCATAAGATACACACCTTTTTTCCGTTTCATTGTGTACAGTCACTGACGAATGTCCAAATAGACTGAAATTTGTATATCAAACTAGTGGTTAATACCATGCTATGTCCAGATTTTCCCTGCTTTTGTTCACGCATGTATGTGTGTGTATATATATATATATACTGTATATATGATATCAAATTATGATATCAAATTTTGTTTCGTACACACTCTGAACGAGGTATCGTTGAGAGTGTGTACAAAACGAACGTAATCGCTCCAGACTACATTGCAATCCAACATCAAATATCCCAAATTTGGGTAAGTTTTAGACATTTTTCTAAAAAATAAATACCACCATCATCAACTTCAATAGTCATGTAACATATCTTGTATGGGATTTTTCATTTTTATTTTGCAATTACGGAATTCTAGGACAGTCGGTCTTCAATACCTAGATTCGAAAGCTAAGTGTGGGTACAGCGCTTTAGCATTCACGACAGCGCTGTGTAGATCTATAGCTACCAAACTAGAAATGTGATCGCCACGCAAGGTGTTCATAAACCCTCAAAAGTCCCCTCAATCAAAGAGTTCTAACGTGTAAATATAAGCTACCAAACTAGAAATGTGATCACCACGCAAGGTGTTCATAAACCCTCAAAAGTCCCCTCAATGTTCAATTTAGAAATGTGATCTACTATTAATAATCAAAGGATTCTTACATGTAAATTAACCCATCGGCCTGCGTGTTCAGGCCGCACAGAGCAAAGCATCGCAAATGGATGAAGTTGAAATAAGTTTTTGTTCCTAAGGTCTCTAGACTCGCCAAGAAAGATTTTCTTAGCAAACAAGATGTTGTGGTACCGTGAGATAGGCTACGCATAGGTCTAGATCTATTTAATTTTTGAGATTTCAGGTTCAAAGAGCAAAAAATGACATTTTCTTACCAGGTCCAGGTGATTCAGATCAGGAGCCGCCACACTTTCCTACGCATAGCCTACGGTTTATAGTTATACACTTCCACAAACTACACACAAGTCTTCAGGGCGCCAGCAGTCAGCACTTCGTGTTGGTGTCTGGCGGGGTTACACGTAAATAAGCTACCAAATTAGAAATTGGAATTTGATCAACACGCAAGGTGTTCACAAACCCTCAAAAATTTAGTCCCCTCAATATTCAAAATAGAAATGTGATCACCACGCCAGGTGTTCACAAACCCTCAATATTAATTATTCTACTAATGAATCCAAAACTTGAAGCGTTAATTAGACTATTGGCTGCTCTAAGAAATATAGTGAAAACCACGCAAAGCCGGTGCAATCTTGACTTTGAGAGGCTGCAATCGGGCCGGGTGCCGGGTGCACGTTACAATAACAGCGAAACGAGGCTATGGGACTTGGGCCTCTAGTCTAGGCCATAGTGTAGAGCTAACGTTAGGTCTACCCCATCTAACTTATTGATGACCAAATTTCATCCATTTTATGGCAATGCAAATACTGGCCATGAAAAAGTACTTACCAAAATCGGAATTTTCAGTCTTGGAAAAGGAACCAGGTGGTGGTGAATTCGCGATGAACGGCGTGTGTAGCCATAATTCAGGCAGCTCTACAGGTACAATGTACGTACGGTGTGCAGCAGCAGCCGATACTGCTATTACGCATGCGTGAACATATAATTTCTTGGGAACTTGAAACTGGCCAATTTACAGGGGTGTATTTTTCCAAAAACTGAGATAATTCATCAATTGTGATAAAAATCTCCAGAAAAGAGAAAAAAGAGTCCCTAAATGTGTAAGTGAAGAGATAATAGAGATATAATTCATATTTATTTCAAATTTGCTTGATTTGTCGTGTCCCCTTACAGTCCACTTTGACATGGCGCAAGTTATAACGCCCTAAAATTATCCCAAGGATAAATCACCCCTATAATGGAAATACTATGGTCCAATCCGATAGCTATCAAAGACAAGGCATCAACATGCAGTGATAAAATTTATAGACTCTTTAACAGCCGGGATCACATTAATTTTGCTATGCAAAACGTTAAGGGGAAATTATATTTTCCCCATATTGCGTGTTTCCCCACAAGTGATAGTTTTACAGCATAGAAAATCCCCTTAATCCGCAGTTAAGGTGATAAAAATAATAATAATAGTAATAATAATAATAATAATAATAATAATATGTCTTGTTTACCCAGGGTAGCCTCATCAGTATTCATACTGTTCTCCCTGAGGGCTCTGCAATCATATTATATTAGGGTTACTTGTGTTGCTAAAGGTTTATTTTTCTTTAGGTTCATAATTCCAAAACAAATGATTTCCATATCAGTGGTTCACATTTTCGAAAAATTCATTCAGGGTAACATTTCATTTTGGGGGATTATGTAGCCTCGAAATTATGAACCCTTTATTTTGTTTGAATTTATTAACCCTTTTTTATTTTCAGGAATCCAAGATGAAACTGATTATATTGGATTCAGTTGGGAGTTGTTTTATTAATGACACTTTGGGTATCCCCTTTGGGGGAAACCTGAAACAACACCCTTTGGGCCACAATTTGTTGTTTGGATTACATGCTTTATAAATGCTTTTAAATCTCTCTTCAACTTTTTTCAGATGTCTGCCCCAGAGTTGTCTACATCCGCCACAGCAATACCAAAGACACCACTCGAGGTTAATATACATAAGTTCCAGCTATTCAACCCATTGCTTCCAGTCCATGTATTTGCTATGAAAGAAGATTCGTTTCTGACTATATCTAGACTATAAGGCATTTTAAAACACCTGCAAAGAAGAAAACACAATGATTTTGATTTGTTTCTCAATGCTATTTTCCTCTTTCCACAAGTTTTATTCATTTTATAGGGTATAACCAAGATTTAGAGAAATCTTTGATATGAACTCTTTTGGTTTGGTTTATAGAAGAAAAGCAGAATTGATTATACAATCATTCAAGTTGGGAAATCATCTGAAAGTATCCATAACCCTATACTGCAGATTGAATTGAATTTATGGATTTATTAGGTGTCTGAAGTTCTGAGCATTATATGAGGCAATGACTTTTATGTTATGCTGTGTATAAGATTTTGATGACCAAATATGTTGCAGGTACCCACAATTGTAGCATACAATTTAAGAGCGTCAGAATATATTAAAATGATTTTCTTTTTGTAGACATTTAGAAGTGTTATACTACAGAAACTTGTCAAGTCAACCAATATTACATCATTTGGGGGCATCTGAGGGGCCCCTCGGAGCTCTGAAGTTATTCATAACAGCCCAATAGGAAATGGATTTGTGCAAAAAAAAACATGTATTTTACTAACTAAAATATTAAATCATCATATGCTATATAATGTGCTAAACCCATTGAGGAGAGTCATAGATAACAAATTATATACCGCGGGCACCTAGGCCTTCCATTAACATCTTAATGCATTTTTGGTCATTTAAGTGTAGATATGAGCCCACCAAAGGGATCATTATTCTTTCACACTGGTTGAAAAATGCTGTTCTAGTTCATTTGCCTTGGAATTATCAGACAGAAAGTTGACCGAATAACTTTGTTATAATTTATTATAATGTAAATTCACATCATGGATGTTTTTTTTATTTCACTATTCCTGAGTATAGGCTATTTTTGGATTAAGAAATATCTTATGAGACCTTTTCATGTTTCCCTAATACATTTAATATATTTCATATATCTCGTAGACGAAGGAATTAGAAAGTGTTCTACTTCACACCCAAAGACTGATTGTGAATGAAAGCCCTGGACTTATGCATAGAAGAGAAGGTGTGTAAGAAAAAGATATCAGATGAGATTCAAAGTCTAAATATGGCTTACTTTGATTTTGTTATAGAAAAAATGATGCAAAAATCATAGTGTTGGACTTGTAGCAACACAAGTTAAAACCCTTGAAAAAGCATTGCATGTACCGGCCGTGTATTGCATTGTTATGGCTTCAAAGTTGATATTCATTGAATGTTGCAAAAATAGTAAATTGAATAGCAAAGGATAGCGGGAAGCATGTAGAAGACCATGATATTCATTATATATCATATGGAAATCAATCTAAAACACATTTTAGAAACACCTCTCAGATTCTTAGAACCCGGAAATTGGCGGTAGCGAAAAGACACTTCCTATATTTGTGATGTAGTTTAATGGACACCGCAGTCTTGAAGGAGCACAGCGATGTGTTTTGCATGCAAGCACTCAATAGTCTTTTGCGATCATAATCGTAGTGCTCCATATAGTGACGTCACTCGGTATCGTGGATTCGGGACCCCAATCAGGGGCGTTTACCTGGATGGGTGTTCATCATCTTTCTGTTTGCAATTTCTGTGTTCTGTTTGCCTTTTGGACGCTGAATTAGTACAAAGACAATATGACCTTTGCATTGATATGAAGTTTGACCATATTTATAATCAATGAATTTCAACTTTAAAAAATCTAAGAAAAGTTTTGGACAGCAAGCTATTAACCAAGAAATTGAAGGAGAAAAAAATCTCCATTAAAAAGATATACACTATGACCATGAAGGTATTTGTCCCATTCTCTCAATAAGGTTTACAATTTTTTTTTTAATGGTTTAGTGCATTATACCATGGATGGCGTCATAGATATTTTCTTCCATAAGCCACTACTGTGCATGCATTCAGGGAGCGTACATGATTTTAAATGCCTCCAGCGGCCAACTCCCGCAATTTACACCAAGCCGCAGTAACTGCACTTCACTACTGCATAACTTGTATAGCACCAGCTTTCAGTCTTGATTTTGTGGATTCCTCAGTGACAGAAATTGTTATTGTTGTCATTATTATTATTATTATTTTAATGAAGGTTGGTTTGAAAAATATTTAAAAAATATACCGTGCATTTCAAGCCACTAGTGAAATTATAGGTTCCTCGGTGACAGAAATAGCATTATTTTCTTTGGGGCTACGTCCCGTCAGAAAATAGTGTTATTCCTCCTACCTTAATTGATCCATAATTTCAACTAGAGTTTCTCAGTGCATGGTATATTTGTTTACTATTATTATGATGGTGATTGTTATTATTATTATCAATATTATAATCATTATTATCATTCCAATTTTTTTTTTATTCAGGCGAGAAATCTGGGCAGGACACTGTGTTGAGGGGTTTTGCTGAACTGAAGTTACATGTAGTCAAGTGGATGAGCACCGATGATGAGACTAATCTTGAACTAAGGGATGAGCAAGTTGTGTACCTCTCAGATCTCATCTCCATACTGGCTCCATTGTGTCCGGCAGTCGAACACTTCTTCATTAATTCCATTCGTGTCTATGTATCTGTAAGTCTAATTACTCCGGTACCTAAGCTTGATATGCCTATGAAATCCATCCTCACACTTTGCATTAAGTCTGTGGATTGTGATGGAAAACTCCAAGAGACACTATTGGAGATCACTAAATCTTTTCCTAAGGCAGAGAGTTTAGATCTGCAAGTGATGAATCTAAATCTATCCAGTAAAGAATACATTCCCGGGGTCAATTCATCATCATCCTTGAGGGAGCTCAAATTAAGATGGACGGACAGGTTTTCAGATGATGTAACTACAGACAGCCTGTTGATGGATATTTCTACCTCCTGTCCAAATATCGTATCACTGGTGTTATCAGGCTTTGGAAGATTTCTATTGAACAAGTCAGGCATAGACATTAAATCATACAAATTGCCACAGCTGACAAACATCCATCTTCAAGTAATTGGGAAGGATGATTGCTGCCAATTTGCAGCATTAACGAATGTACTAAGTGTAGTTCATGTGACAAGTCCACGTTTGAATCTTGTTGAGGCAGAGAAGGTGCATCTGGGAGGTGCAGAACTTGCCTCTGTTAAGTGGTCCCAAACATCTTCAGGTTGTGAGCTACAACTTGAAGGTGCATCAGCAGCTGTACCCATGGCCGACCTAATGTATCTTGTGTCCAATGAACTTGAAGGAGTAACTGTCCTGACATTTGATAGGTGCAAGGTTGACATTCCTCAGAGTATCAGTCATCCACAGGGCACAGGGGAAGAGAGTTCCCTTCAAGAACTCAAGTTCTTAAATGAGGAGAACCCGCTGTCTCAAACTGACATCCACAAACTTTCAGAGATGTATCCTTACGTAAAGGTCACAGTTGAACATGACAGTCAGGCATCACATGAAGACTCTAAGCAGGGTACGTCGATGCCTTTCAAGCTGAAGAGGAAGACCTCCCCATCCTCCCCAGCTTCTTTAATAGGTGAGTAAAAATTATTCAGATTATACATGTATGTTTGTACTGAAAGAGCCAAACAATAAAGGCCTGTTCACATATAGAAGGGTATGCTGCAGCCGTTAACCATATTTGTTCCTTTTACCTGCGCTGCCCAGTTTTGTGCCTCGAACACATAGATAAATGAGTGCTTATAGGACCCTAATTACACCAGCTACTGTTTCATCCACACTTGACATAATTAGTAGCCCCTTTTTCAGGAGGGGGGGGGGGTCATGTTCAGATACTTAACAAAGATGAAGCCATTGCATTTTTATTGAATATACAAAAGGCAAGCCTAATTGTCCCATAGTTCTGTGCATATTTCTCATTTAGAATATTGTCAACATATGTTAAAAATGAATCATAAAATATTGAAAGAAAAAAGTGTTTCATTTTCTGTCCAGTTAACCAACTAGTCTGGCCCAGTAGGTGAAAAAAAAGGCCCCCGCAATAAACTGTTGAATATGTGGATGAACCTTTAGTTCGGATATATACACGTTGATATAATTTTGAAATATTAATAGAAAATATGATGGTTAAGTCATAAAATCTCAAGATGTTTTTAGCAAAATCAACATTTGAAATAAAAATATCACATGCAGAGTAAAAATTCATAATTACATGCAAAACTGCAAATGCACCGTGTATTCTTTTTAAGTTGTTCTTTTCATAAGTTTCCTGAAGAAAATAGAATTTGTAATCATCATTTTTGAATTAGTAGTCTCAATGATCTACATGCATATTCTGAGTCTGTTTTGACTGAATATTGTTGGAGCCACAGCAAGCTTAGGGCCCAAGTTCATGAAGAACAGACAGACACCTAGTACACTAAGACAGAAGAAATAACATTGCCATGGAAAGCCTGCTCCATGAAACAGGTTTATTTTGTAATATGACCATTATGTAGGGGTGTCGTGAGCGAGTGGATATGTCACCGGACTATGGATCACAAGGTCTGCGGTTCGAGTCCCGTCAGGGCACTAATGTCCTTTGGCAGGACATCTATTTTTAATCTACATTTGACACACTCACCCCAGGTGAGGTAAATGGGTACCTGGTAGGATTATTACTTGAATGCGCACTGTGAGCTGATAACGCCTGCCAGAGCTAAAGCGCGGCTATGGTAATAATTTCCAAAGCTCTTTGGAAGCGCATAGGGACTTTATATCATAATGTGTGTAACACGCAAA
Organism: Strongylocentrotus droebachiensis; assembly: GCA_035222895.1. NCBI lineage: Eukaryota > Metazoa > Echinodermata > Echinoidea > Camarodonta > Strongylocentrotidae > Strongylocentrotus > Strongylocentrotus droebachiensis. The sequence continues at coordinate 73,463 of JAVYIG010008073.1, forward strand.
AAACTGGTACAGATGACACGCCACACTATTCCTTGTGTTGTGGTTCGTTAATAAGTTAAACAAATTAAATAGCAATGAGAACATGTTTGAAAAACACTAATAGCAATAAACATATTATTCGTTTATGACTCCAAGATACAAATTCTAACAATATATATGACGTCTATAAGTATAAAAAATAGGCATATCGTGCGTGCATGGCTCTAGTAATTAGCAAAATTACTATTGTTTGGCGAAAGGCAGAAAAACAGGGCAAGGTCTGTGTACCGATTATTATTCATAATTTCATAATTTCCAAAGCTCTTTGGAAGCGCATAGGGACTTTATATCATAATGTGTGTAACACGCAAAAAACTGGTACAGATGACACGCCACACTATTCCTTGTGTTGTGGTTCGTTAATAAGTTAAACAAATTAAATAGCAATGAGAACATGTTTGAAAAACACTAATAGCAATAAACATATTATTCGTTTATGACTCCAAGATACAAATTCTAACAATATATATGACGTCTATAAGTATAAAAAAATAGGCATATCGAGCGTGCATGGCTCTAGTAATTAGCAAAATTAGTATTGTTTGGCGAAAGGCAGAAAAACAGGGCAAGGTCTGTGTACCGATAGACATTTTTCTGTTATCCTATTATTTCATTGTATTACAACAATATTCATGACAGATCGGTTAAAGGTCATTGTGCTTATAATCCTTTAAATTGAAAAATAACATTCATGTCAATTGCTAAAATAATCCATGCTGATGCATTGAGTGATTTCAAGTTCGGTGTTGAAAGCTGGTGTTGATGTTGTGAGAACACCAACACCAGCCACAACACCGAACTTGAGATGAGGCTGGTGTTAGGATTGACCTTGGGAAATATGACGTATTTCCGTAGTCTGTGTTGAGGGCTGGTGTTGAATGTCGTCTGCTGAACCGAGTATCGCGGTTGGTGTTGACGATCTATGTGTAATTTTCCCATTCACCCACACCAGCCCCTAGGGATTGAGAAATTCATGATTTCAAGTTCGGTGTTGGTGTTGGTGTTGCAGTATACCGCAAATAAAGCGCATGCAACTATGCAGACATCTGGCACGAATCTCATGATCATGCCAATTGGTCCATTGTACAGTCACAAACGGCTGTAAATTATGGGAGCTATATATGTTTTTCAAGAGAAAGTACATTTTATCTATTGAATTTCTAATACGACTTTACATTTGATATTCAATATGATGTAATTTATTGGAATTTCCGAATTGATTATGCTTTTATCACAAGACTTTTTGTGGCTTCGCCGGTAGAGTAGGACGTCACTCGGTGTTGAGGCTGGTGTGGAGCTATCGATAACGCGCACGTGTGATCTCAACACCAACACCGAACACCGTACTTTAAATCAATATATGTGTGTACTTTTTAAATTGTTCTTTTGTAACCATTAAGTAGTAACCTTGATGGAAAGGGTGTATATTCTGAGTCCCTTATTTACTGATTGTATCTTACAGATGAGCTTGTTGGAGCCACAGCAAAGGTCCAAATTCATGAAGAACAGATATCCACCCAGATCATTGAGGAAGAAGAAAAGGAGGAGGAAGAAGAGGATTACATTGCCATGGAAACCCTGCCCCACGAAACAGGTTAATATTGTGCTTTGAATGATATTAGCAGAAATTGTTTTAGAGAATAAGGAAAGAAAATAAATGCGTCTCTCTGTTGTTTCATGTCCATTTCATTCACAGGCATGGCAGAGACACGAAACAACAAATAAAGTATTTGAATACTTCACTTACTTGACTTAGTGCACAGGATGGAATGTCCCCTTGCGCTCCTACAGGTGGTCTGCCTCCATTCACTTCTGTCCTTGGCTTGGTGTTGGGCAGCCTCCAGGCTTAATCCAGAGTCTTGGCGGATTTGGTCTTTTCCACCTCAGGGGAGGACGTCCTGGTGGCCGTGGCAAAGTAAAGTCATTGGTGTGGACTTGTATTGGTAGGCGTTCCTGTGGCATACGTACCACATGTCCAAACCATTTCAGGCGGCGGTTGGATATTTCCTCATTTATTGTCTTGGAGATTTTCAATGACTTTCTGATGTCTACGCTTCTAATTTCATCTAGAAGATGGACTCCTGCTATTGTCCGCAGACATCTCATCTCCAAAGTCTCCAGTTTATCTCGGTCAGTTTTCCTTAGCGTCCACGTCTTTGACCCGTAGGTGGCTACCGTATATAGGACGAATGAGGGCTTTATAAATCCTGACCTTCAGGGCTCTTGAAATATCTTGGTTGGTCCATATATTATTTCTTAGGAAGCTAGATTTGTGCGTCTCTTGACATCCTTGGTAACCGAGGGGACTACGCTTCCAAGGAAGCCAAAGTCTTCTTCCTTCTCTATGGAGTTGCCATCTATTGAAATCTCCTCATCATCGTTTGTCATGATTCTGCATTTAGCTGTGTTGATTTTCATTCCCCATTTACCACAGACTTCCACCAGCTTGTTTAATAGTTGATGTTTGGAGTTTGTCATAGATGAGTTCGAGTAGAGTGGTGTCATCTGCATAAGGGATGTTATTAATGCGTATGCCACCCATCTGAACCCCACTGTCTAGGTTTTTGACAGCTGCCATCACAAACTCTAGGAAGATGTTAAACAGACTTGGGGAAAGAAGACGTCTCGCTTGAGTGTTGTCTTGCTGGGCGTGTCGCGGTGTGTAAGTTAGTGGCCAATGGTAGCGGCTCTCGGACAACTTCTGTGTTGTATGTTGACCCGGCTCCTGTCTGGCTTGGCATAAAAACTACTTCTGGGACCCGTGGACCTGGCAAGGGGGTCGTCCATTTAACGGCCAAGAACCCCGCTGCACTATATGGGCAAGAGCATCGTCAGATTTCCGACCACTGACGCTCGGGCCCGGGGTTAGAATGTCCTCACATTTCCGACTACTGACATTCAAGCCCCGGTCACTTCGTACAGTCCTTGAAAACTCACAGACCGGTGGTTACAGGCCCAAGGAGAACTCAGGAGTCAGCTCTCTCGCGTCACAGACGGGTGGTTACGAGACAAGCAAAACATACAAAATATCCGACCGTCCTTCTCTGCAGGACCTGTCAAATATGTTGAATCCTCTGCTGGCGGGCCCCGCATGCAAGGAGTACGAGACCGTCCGAAAGCCTGGTTTGACCTGGTATTCAGTTTGGTCCGCCCCCGGATTGCCGATGCGGATGTCATATCTGTATCCGGATCCGGTGGTTTACCGTATCCTGTCCCGGGCTGCTGGTTCGGTTTCGGATCCGGTTTCGGGTTGTCAGTTCAGTTCTTGGTTCCGGGCTCGCTGATTCGATCCTTGGTTACGGGTTGCCAATTCAGTTTTTGTACCCAGTCCCCGGATTTCTGATTCAGAGATCTGGCTCGCTGTCGCCAGTCACGCGTAATTGCGAGCCGTAAGAGATCATTCGAAAGCCCTGTGTGACTTGGCTAGTGCTTGTGCAGCCACAGGTCCAAGGGGGCCGGTTCCTATTGTCTCAGACTGATGTTTGGGAGCTGAGCACGACCCATCGGGTTAGGCCAAGGTGCCAACTTCTCTGCGGCGATTGAAGCATCTTTCGGTCATGTCTCTTTATAAGTCTAAGTCTGCCTCGGGAACACATTAGGCAATTTTCGCAAACTCATTGCGGAATTAGAATCTGCGGTTCGTGTGCAAAATCGAGAAGTTACTATAGTAACAGTTGGATGACCGCTGAGGCCCTGAAATCTAGAACGGGTTTTGGCAAAATCTACCGGCGTTCTCAATGACGCCCCAAGTGAATCAAGTGCCTCGATACAAACTATTTCATTCACCTGATAATAATAATAGTATTTAAATAGACAGAATCCAATCTGCATACATTAGTTGTTGCCACACTTAATACATGCAGTTTGCATTCTGACTATTGCGAGTCCTAGACAGGTGAATGAAATAATTTGTATTGAGGAACTTCACAAAGACGTATGTATTCAATTTGATTACATTACGAAAATGGCCTGTTCCCTTCCACGCAATACAGTACAGACGGGACTGCACGACTAGCACAACTTGTCTCGACCAAACCACAAAACGGCTTTTTATAAAATTTCAACAATAATTTATCATCAAGTTTTAAAACGATTCATGTTATATCCATATTCATGTTGTTATTGTTCAAAATAATCTGAAGAAAAAAAACTCACAAAGAGTCATTCGCGTCAGGGGCGGATGTAGGGGGGTTAGGAGGTTTAAATCCCCCTTGGGCTGGCCAAGGTACTTTCTACCCCCCCCCCCCCCCCTGAAATATTGGTTGGCACTTTTTATGCCTCCGCCACCGAAGGTGGTGCCGGAGGCATTATGTTTTCGGGTTGTCCGTCCATACGTCCGTCCGTCCGTCCCGTTTGACCATTATCACAAACTCTCAAGAACCATTTAAGATTTAAACTTAAGACTCGGGAATAGTATTCATCACCATAGGAAGACGATCTGATTAGATTTTGGAGTACGTAGGTCAAAGGTCACAGGTCACAGAGGTCAACTTATGAAATTCCTTGTATTGAGTTTGTTAGCGCAAATCTCAAGAACCATTTGAGATTTAAACTTCAAACTTAAGGATAGTATGTATCACCATAGGAAGACGATCTGATTAGATTTTGAAGCACGTAGGTCAAAGGTCAAGGGTCACAGAGGTCAACTTATGAAATTCCATACATTGAGATTGTTATCATGATATCTCAAGAACCACTGGAGATTTAAACTTCAAACTTAGTGATAGTGTGTATCACTATAGGAAGACAATCTGATTAGATTTTGGAGCACGTAGGTCAAAGGTCAAGGGTCACAGAGGTCAACTTATGAAATTCCATACATTGAGATTGTTATCATGATATCTCAAGAACCACTGGAAATGTAAAAACTTCAAATTTAATGATAGTGTGTATCATTATAGGAAGACAATCTGATTAGATTTTGGAGCACGTAGGTCAAAGGTCAAGGGTCACAGAGGTCAACTTATGAAATTCCTTGTATTGAGTTTGTTAGCGCAAATCTCAAGAACCATTTGAGATTTAAACTTCAAACTTAAGGATAGTATGTATCACCATAGGAAGACGATCTGATTAGATTTTGGAGCACGTATGTCAAAGGTCAAGGGTCACAGAGGTCAACTTATGAAATTCCATACATTGAGATTGTTATCATGATATCTCAAGAACCAATGGAGATTTAAACTTCAAACTTAGTGATAGTGTGTATCACTATAGGAAGACAATCTGATTAGATTTTGGAGCACGTAGGTCAAAGGTCAAGGGTCACAGAGGTCAACTTATGAAATTCCATACATTGAGATTGTTATCATGATATCTCAAGAACCACTGGAGATGTAAAAACTTCAAACTTAATGATAGTGTGTATCATTATAGGAAGACAATCTGATTAGATTTTGGAGCACGTAGGTCAAAGGTCAAGGGTCATAGAGGTCAACTTATGAAATTTCTTGTATTGAGTTCGTTAGCGCGATATCTCAAGAACCATTTGAGATTTAAACTTCAAACTTAATGATAGTGTGTATCACCATAGGAAGACAATCTGATTAGATTTTGGAGCACGTAGGTCAAAGGTCAAGGGTCACATAGGTCAACTTATGAAATTCCATACATTGAGATTGTTATGATATCTCAAGAACCACTGGAGATTTAAACTTCAAACTTGATGATAGTACATGTATGTATCACCATAGGAAGACAATCTGATTAGATTTTGGAGCACGTAGGTCACAGGTCAAGGGTCACAGAGGTCAACTTATGAAATTCCAGGTATTGGCCTCATTATGGCGATATCTCAAGAACCCCTTGAGATATGAACTTCAAACTTTAACTGAATAGATTTTTGGTGTAATGAGGTCAAAAGTCATAGGTCACAGAGGTCAATTTCTGAAATTACTGGTTTTATAAAGGCAGAGGCATATAGGAGACGCAGTCACATTTGTCTTGTTTCAAATTTAAAACAAATTTTAGTGCTCCCTACCCCCCACTAAGCGAAATATTGGTCGGCACGATTTTTCAAATGTCAAACCCCCCCCCCCCCCCGCCCACGCCATAGAAAAAAAGCTAGATCCGCCCGTTAAAATTTGTCATCCTTCGTTATTAGACGCCGAAATTCTCATCACCATCTTTGGTACAAGCTCGCTGATTGGCTGTTTATTCACTTGGGGCGTCATTGAGAACGCCTGTAGATTTGTCCAAAACCCGTTCTAGATTTCAGTACCTCGGCGATCACCCTGCTGTTACTATAGTAGCTTCTCGATTTTGCACACGAACCACAGATTCTCTGTCCGCAATGAGCTTGCGAAATACCCCTAATGTTTGTCGAACTGGCAACAACTAATGTATGCAGTTTGGATTCTGTCTATTGAAATACTATTATCCTTATCAGGTGAATGAAATATTTTGTATCGAGGCACTTCACAAAGACGTATGCATTAAATTTGGTTACATTACGAAAATTGCCTAATGGCATTGCAAATGCAATACCTCCGTAGAGATACGTACGCATTCACCGAAAGGGCGGTCTGTGTGCGACGGCCGTAAACCTGAGTGCTCTGCCTCCGCGAAGGTCTGTCCGTTGCTGAGCGAAAAATCGCTATTAATATTATAAGACTGGGAGGAGGGGTACAGCCTCTTTTCAGGTTGGTGTCTCTGAGTTGGTGATCAACTGAGTCACTAGTCAACGCGGCCCCCAAGACCCTTGTGGTTTTGCAGCTGACGCCCAGGCTCTCCTGGAGTCTTACTTACCTGAGACCTTCACACCGGCTCTGCTGGATCAGGCCCAGGCTTCCCCTCTCTTCATACAAGGGGCTCCCTCCACTTGAATACAGCTGATATTGGTTTTCCAGTCCGGTGAAAGGTATCTTGTGAGTAAGGGGATTTTACTCCTCCGGAGATCTCCCCCTCTAGTTACAGCTGGCGTGACGACCAGCTCACTAGTGAGTGAGCTTGGTTCGACAGACAAGGGGGGAGGACTTCACGGGCTCACGCTCGAGACCTCTCTCGCCCATACCAACGGTCTTTCAGGTGCGAAGCCCTCGGGTCGGGCAGTCATGTAGAAGTCGTCACACTGAGCTCCCCCTTTGGGTCAAGCGCTGTGTCTTATGGCTTTGTGCAATGCAACTACCTGTTAATTCTTATTGGGAGTGACCCCGGTTTCACTGACAACGTTGTTCAATCCATGTCCGTGAAACGCATGGGTCTCAGTCTCACAAATGCTTCTGTTGTGCGGAGCGGGCGGACCAGGTCACACTGAGCCTAAATCTAGGCTTACAAAGTCTAGTAAGCTCGCTTCTTCCCATGTGTCATTGGGTAAGAAGCACAAGTGTTCTGACATCCAGACTCTGGCTGGGTCTAAGGTAGAGAAGACTGAGTTAATTCTTTGCTTCAGTGGGCGTTTTCTCTAGCCACTCAGACTGGGCTTCGTGGCTTTATGATGCATATGTTTGGGCGACTGGGGTTACCAGTAAAATCGAAAGGCATCCAGGGCCCAAGCAGAGGCTCGGCTCTTACCCCTTCCCTTGCCTCGGCCGGCAATGAACCAGCCCCGGTCAAACCTGGCTCTGATTCGTTTCTGATTTTGCGGGTGTTGCTGCTCTGGCATCCGATATAGATATAGTTCCAGGTTGCCTGTTGGCCTTCTACCATGTGCTGTCGGCCCGTTGGTGGAGGTCGGAACTTCAGCTCCTGCTGCCCTTGTTGCTCCTCCAGGTAGGGAGTCAGCAGCTGCTTTGGATGCCTTCCCTCAACCGTGGGGATCGGTGCCCCTAGCTCGTCAGTCTGACTATGGCTTTGTCTCACGGTTGGCTTCGGCATCTGCAAGAGGTTTTCAGTTGAGTTCATCCCTCAACAGAAAGGTTCCGGTCACACGTGAGCTTCTCGCACCAAGCCCTTTCAGCCTCTGTGGCGGTGATGCGTGGTTGTGATGACCGTGCTGAGCCTATAGCTAAATAAACCAGATTTAGCAAGGCTCTTATGTAGGCTTCGTCACCCGACGCTTCGGCAAGCAGTACAAATAATTTAGCCTTCTAATGTCCAGTCTCTGACTGTGACTTAAACGGTGTGGATTGTGGTAAAATTTAGACCTCAGCCTTCCTTTTCCCCAGCCATTCAGAATGAGCTTCTCGTTGTGACCAAGCATCTTGCAAGAGGGTTTACCCTGGTCCCATCGGTCATCCGGGGGGAAGGTAAGGGCATGACGGTGACCCCTGCCCCAGGCGTGTCTTGTCTGAGCCCAAATACGCTTGTCTGGTGTAATCCGGTCATCGATTTAGTTTCAGGAACCGTCTTGCTAAGATCGGCCCCGGAGAGGCTCTGTATTGTGGCTAGCTTTTCTCCTCAAGTTTTGTGCTTGTTGGTGGTGGCTAGGCTTTCTTCTCCTGCTACCCTTGCTACTCCGAGGGAGGAGTGGGTAGCTGGATCGGGACTCATCCTTCCTTTTTGGGATATGGTTCTTCGCGTGCCTCTCTGGGACTCTATCTCGCAGTTGGGTTTGCCATCTGTGATCGGTTCTCAGTGGAGCTAAGTCCTGCGGTGGACCAGTCCTTGAGGATTGTTGCGCAGGCTTATCTCTTGGACGCGATTCCCCAGCTAACCCTGAAGCCATTGCCGCCTTTCTTGTCGGGTTTCCAGGGGGCTCGGGAGTTTCTAACTCCTGTTTCCTATCCGATTTGCTGTTTTCATTTTTTCTACAACGACCAGCTAACCCTAAGCTGTCTCCGGTTTGGAGCCTGCCTTAGGTTTTAGAGGCGTTTTATAAGCCTCCCTTTGGACAAGGCTCTGCTCCTCATCACTTTTTGGGCAGAGGAGGAGTACTTTCAGTGCCTTGTGTTCTTCCCCGGCCTTATCCGATGGAAGATACAGGGCATTGGTCTTGTACCCAGGCCCTCCTTTTTGGGCTAAGAGCCATTCGATTTCCTCCGGGCCAGGCGAGGGTTTCTTCAACCCTCTCTTTGACTTCTTTTGGATTCAGGAGGACTAAATCTGGTGCCCGGTGAGGGCATTTAAATGGTACTTGGTCAGGACCAAGGGTTTTTCGTGAGGGCGTCCGGCTCGTCCTCGTTACCCGGAAACCTTTCTCCCCTGCGTCCAAGGTTCCATTTCCGGATGGATTGTCAGAGCTGTCTTGGCTGCTGACCTTGCGGCGCCTTATGGCGGTCGCCCATTTCTTTCACTTCTTTTGTCTGAGGTACGTTCCTTCTGGGGAGGTTCTGTTCGCAACTTTGTCCCTTAAAGATAAGCTCCAGTACTGGTAAAAAAAAGAAAATTAATTCTCACAGAATCAAACGAAACTTACACTAAATGTTCAAGATTACAAATAAATGACATGTGCCAAACAATTATGGAAGAAAATGTATACTGGCTGAGTAATGAGCATAGAAAGACAAGGAAATCAAGGTAGTACCAGCCCCGACACCATCTGTGTTGTCCCATATATAGCTTTCCGTGTACAGGGCTTGTTACTTTACCAAGACTCGGTCAAATTTATTATGATTTTGATGACTCCAGAACCTTGCAGTGCACACCAATACTTATATGCTACATGATCAACTGTTTCTGATCTTTCCACACCTTTTCTTTCACAATGCAATCGCATTACCAGTACTAAAGTTTATCTTTAAGACGGCTTTGTCTGCCATTAATCCACATTAATTCCCTTCCACTTGGGACATGCCACCCAGTCTTTTTTGTGCAGGTCTAGCAAATAATAGGTAGATACATTGATTTATTAATCAGAACTGATGTTATTATTTACTATATAAATCTATCCTTCACTCAGTCCCCTCCACTTGCCCGCCACATGTCCATAGCATTGTCTCTGGTGGCTCGTTAAGAGGAAATTGGCGGGCTTGAGGTGGCGCACGTGAACCCTGGGAAGGCGATGTATTGGGGTGGGCCATGCATGGCTGTGACGTTTTAGTTCTTGATGGCTGCTTAGTTTAGAGAAACTAGCAAATAATGGGTAGATACCAGTACGTAGATTTATATAGTAAATAATAAAATCAGTTCTGAATTTTCTGATTCCATGTCCTTGCATTGTGTGTACTTTTTAAGTTGTTTTTTGTTTAACCACTTGGCTGTGTGCCACGTACATGTACGTGGTCTCACTCTCACTTGCCTGTGCGCACCACGTACATGTATGTGTTTAGAGCATTGCACTGTCAAGACTGTAGCACTGCATAATACCTAGCCCTACTGTGTAATTTGCACTGCAATGATGTTATACAGGTCTTGAACAGTAGATGGCGCTCTGATCTTCAAAAAAATGGCTTTTTTGTTTTTGTGTACAGTGTACAGTTTTTGTCAGGGTTTTGTACAGTACAAAAATGCTGTAGCACAGGGGGTGTAAATGTGTTTTAAGCCAATACCAGTCAAGTGGTTAATAAGAAAATAGAATTTGTAACCATTATATTAGTATAGCCTCAATGAAAATGATCTATATTCTAAGTCCGTTATTGACTGATCGTATCTCATAGATGAGCTTGTTGGAGCCACATCAACGGTCCAAATTCATGAAGAACAGACGGACACCCAGATCATTGAGGAAGAAGAGGATTATAATTCCATGGAGACCCTGCCCCATGAAACAGGTTAATGTGGCAAGCGCGTAGCCAGGATTTCATTTTAGGGGGGGCGGTAGTGAGCACGCAAAACGTGCGAATCACTTACAGAGCGCGCGTAGCGCGCTCCCTAGGGGGGAGGGTGCAGGGAGGGGGGAGTTTCCCCCCTCCCGCGCGAAAGCTTTGAGGTTTCATCAAATTATAAGAGAAAAAAGACGATTCGTTGGACCGTTCTCGACTCTTAATCCTTATCTAAATTCAGTTTCTGTTGACGTTTCATTAGAGAAAGAAGACGATTCGCTGTACCGTCCTCGATTCTTAATCTTTGTTTGAATCAAGTTCCCCTGCCTCCGCGCGTAGCGCGGTAGCTCTGAAGTTTTATTAGATTACTAAAGAAAGAAGACGATTCGTTGTACCATTCTCGACTCTTAACCCTTATCTAAATTCAGTTCCTTTTGACGTTTCATTAGAGAAAGAAGACGATTCGTTGTACCGTCCTCGACTCTTTATCCTTTTTTTGTATCAAGTTCCCCTTCCTCCGCGGAAGCTGTAGCGCGGAAGCTCTGAACTTTTATTTGATTATTAAAGAAAGAATAAGATTCATTGTACCATTCTCGATCGACTCTTAATACTTGTCTGAATTCAGTTCCCCCCCCCCCCCCCCCTCCCCTCCAGCCGAAGCTTTGACGTTTCATAAATTATTAGAGAAAGAAGACGATTTGTTGTACCGTTCTCGACTCTTAATCCTTATCTGAATTCAGTTCCCCCCTCCCGCGCTTCGCGCGGAAGCTTAGATGTTTCTTTAAATTATTAGAGAAAGAAGACGATTCGTTGTACCGTTCTCGACTCTTAATCCTTTTTCTTCCTACGTCCTTTTCCTTTCTTCTTTTTTTCTCTCTTTTTTTTTTTTTTGGCCGGCGTTTTTTGGGGGGGGCGACCGCCCCCACCGCCCCCCCCCTGGCTACGCGCCTGTAATGTGGTGTTTTGAACAATATTAGCAGAAATTGTTTTAAGAGAATAAGGAAAAAAAATAAATGGGTCTCTCTAGTGCTATCTGTTGTTTCATGTCCAGTTCATTCAGAAGCATGGCAGAGACACTAAACAAAGAGTAAAGCATTTAAAGAGTAAAGCCGTTATTAACGACTTAGTGTATGGATGATTCTACAACATATTATATAGAGAGTAGTACAAGCTCTACATATACATATATAAAACTGTGGACGCTGGATGTCGTAATCCCTTCAAAGTATACAACACAAAAGAGATGTCTTAGTGAAAATATGCGTACTGTGCGTGGTTCTAGCACGTAGCAAGTTTTTTATTGTTCGACAAAAGGCAGAAAAACAAGGCAAAGGTCTGGGTAGTTTAAAATATTTTCTTTTATCCTATTGTTTCATTGTACTACAACAATATTCATGACAGAACGGTTAAAGGTAATTGTGCTTGTAATCCTTTAAGTTGAAATATAACATCATTCACGTCAACTGCTACAATATTCCATGCCAATGCATTGTGTGTACTTTTTCAGTTGTTCTTTGTTTAATAAGAAAATAGAATTTGTAACCACTATATTAGTATAGCCTCAATGATCTATATTCTGAGTCCGTTATTGACTGATTGTATCTTACAGATGAGCTTTTTGGAGCCACAGCAAGGGTCCAAATTCATGAAGAACAGACGGACACCCAGATCATTGAGGAAGAAGAGGATTATAATTCCATGGAGACCCTGCCCCATGAAACAGGTTAATGTGGTGTTTTGAACAATTAGCAGAAATTGTTTTAAAGCTTATCTGCCGTAGTTTACAGGAGGGATTAGACCGCCCTGCAAGGTCACTGGACAGGTGGTTATCTCATCAACTCAGCTCTCAGTTAACATAAGAAAAAGAGGATCATGGGGGACCAATGGTCACCGATTAGGCATTGTTTGTTATATAGAGGGCGCAAGTAGCTACAAGTAGTGCAGTGGGCCTTTAAGAGAATAAGGAAATAAAATAAATGGGTCTCTCTAGTGCTATCTGTTGTTTCATGTCCAGTTCATTCACAAGCATGGCAGAGACACTAAACAAAGAGTAAAGTATTTGAATAGTTATAAACGGTTAATATTTAGTGTATTCATGATTCGACGACATATTAGATCAAGAGTAGTACAAGCTCATGTATACATATATACAACTGTGGACGCTGGATTTGGTAATCTCTGTCAAAGTATACAACACAAAAGAGATGTGTCTTAGTGAAAATATGCCTACTGTGCGTGGTTCTAGCACGTAGCAAGTTTTGTATTGTTCGACAAAAGGCAGAAAAACAGGGCAAGGTCTGGGAAGATTAAAATATTTTTCTGTTATCCTATTATTTCATTGCATTACAACAATATTCATGAAAGATCAGTAAAACTTAACTGTTCTAAATCCTTTAAGTTTAAAAAATAACATCATTCATGTGAATTGCTAAATTCCAAAGAATGTATATCTAACTCGTATTTATTTCCACAACGTAGAGTCTAAACTGTGCAACAGTAAGACAATTTGATAAGGATGCCTTTTAAAAAATAACAAATTTAAAATTTGTATTATTCCAAAGAATGTATATCTAACTCGTATTCATTTCCACAACGTGGAGTCTAAACTGTGCAACAGTAAGAAAATTTGATAAGGATGCCTTTTAAAAGATAACAAATTTAAAATTTGTATTAAAGAATATTCTTCTTTTACACTTATTTCTGTCATGAAAAGGGTACTTCAGAGTGACATTGCTCGTTGATGCTCTATAATCTATATTTAATATTTTGCTAGAACGTTGAAGTACAATTATGTATTATATTGTTTAAGTTTGCCAAAGGTTTTATTGGAAATATCTCTAATGATTTTCATACTAGGTGAAGTAACTGTCAAACCAATCAAGATGGAATGTTTTAAGAGAGTTGGAGTTGAAGGTGGCAAACTTAAGCTAGATTCCTTCGGAATTGTACTTGAGATCCCTCCTGGTGCAATTGACAGCGAAGCGCCGCAGGACATTTCTCTCAGTGTCTTGACAGATACTCCTAATCTTGGCAACAACAAAGAAGAGATGTCAGTCTGCTTTGGTGTACAGTGTTTAGCTCCTCATGACTTAGTCCTTAAGTTACCGGTGACTTACACAATACCTCACTGTGCTGTGATTACACGATACTCCAGTGTGGAGGCAGTTTTATACACGGGAGAGGGAGAATACTCACCGGGTGAGTACATCTTTGCATGCATGTACATTATGGAGTACAGGTATTTGATGAATATCATTAATGTCTAAACCTTTTTTGTAAATAAATGAAACACCTAGCAATAAGTAACTTTATACAAAAATTAAAAGTTTTAGGTGTGTTATAAAGGATGTTTGACACTTTTGATCATAAGTGACTAAAACAGCTTTTTAGGCCGGTTTTCTCATTAATGTAAAGTTGAAGGACGTCATATTTAAGTATTTGGAGATAATAAGCAAATATTAATCGACTACGAGGGTAATGGTACAAACTTTCATCACCGGGGCGATGATAGTTTGTATCCATTGCCCGATTAAAGGAGGTTAATATTTGTTTTATATATCACATCGGCAATAAGGTCTATTTAAAGTGAATTTTACATACCGGTAATAATAAGAACTGATTCTGCAGACAGTTTAGCTTCAGCTAGATTTTACAAAGCGCAACATTCATACATGTAATACAGTCGATGCGTGCTCATTTGACATTGACTGACATTTCGCGTAACCTACTTTGCTATGCTTATTCAATGGGCAAGGGTTAAGTGGGGCAGCAGCAAAAAATTACGGTACAAAAGTCCTATCGCAGGGAGATAGTACTATCATTGATCATGTGACCTCGTTTAGACCAATCAGATTGCAAGATTCTTAGTATGCGGGATATAATATAAAATATCTTTCGGCATTAATTTTTAAAAAATTGCTCAGAATAATTTTATTAGATTTCACTTTTTGAAAAAATCAAGGCCACAAATTCATGTGCGTATTTCTACAATTACTTCAGAACGAAGCAATTTCCATTGTGCATGGCAGCTAGAATTTCAGAGCACCTTTTTTAAACCGAGAGTCTGAGAGGCATGCATCGATATAATGACACTGGCTAGCAAAAGGTTAATTGGCCCAAACGTGATATGAAACTCTTTAAAAGACTTGCCCGAAAATGGCTTAGCTAGAGGAGGTATGAGGAAAAGTGCCCCAAAAAAATATTGTGAAAAGAAGAAAAAAAGAAGGAAAATGAAAGGGGAAATGGGGCTTGACAAGAAAATGCTTTAATCTCATTCGCCGCTTTTCAAGCCCCACGTACCCTCCCTTCATATCTTAGCCATGTCAATTTGTATTCCATCCACTATGCCACTGATACACATGTAACATAATTAGTTAGTGACAATTGGGAGTAGTGACACATAATAAAGTTATCATTGAACACAGATGGTATTCTGAAAACTATGTTAGCATGAAATGTATGTTAGCTCACGTTAATAATTGTTATTCTGAAAACAATGTTAAATTCAAAACTGTGTTAACAGAGTCTTAGGCAAGAAGATGCAGCGCGCATACTCATTACCTTACGAAAACCTCATACGTTCCGTCAGACATAACATGATAGTAAACATAGTTTTGGTATTCTGAAAACTCTTTTAGCAAAAAGATAACATAAAAGTTAATGTAGAAAATAAGGTTGGTCTAGGAGTCTTTTACGTATTGTACATAGGTGTATTAATGAGTGAAATGCAGCTGAGGTTTTCTTTCCTGCGGTTTTCCTTTGTGGTTTCTGTAAAAAATACAATATAACTGTGAATTTACCAACTATTGAACAAAATAAACCATAGAAATCATAGAAGAGTTAATAAAGAAGCTTTTCATGAGCACCTTCTTGATACAGGCCCGGACAAAGGTAGTGCGTATGAATTGATGATACTCAATTTTTAAATGAAACATGATTTTTTGAGAGTAATTTTTAAGGGTCATTATCTTTAGAGAATTAATTAAAATGAAAAAGTCAGGGGGTTAGTTTTAAGCCTCTCTAAAGTGTTGGGAGCCCAACAAAATTGATGGCAAAAATTGATTTCAATTGGTTAATGAAGTGAAAGAGGATGTCATTTAACACTGACTTCTGCAAGGATTTTCGGGGAAAATTTGTTCAAGGCGAATATTGATGAAAGAATACCAAGTTTTCTGCTTGCAACACTTAACCCAAGTTTTGTATTCTGTCATCAATATTCGTTTTTAAACACATTTGTTTTAAGAATCCTTGCAGATTTGAATGTTAAAATGACATCCTCTTTCTCATCATAACACAATTTACGGTAAGTGAAAATTTGCCATCAAATTCCTTATTGATTTTGGGGCTTCCAACACTTTAGAGGAGCTTTAAAGAAGATAATTTACCCTTAACATAGTTTACACTTTACAGAATACTGATTTAGATGTATGTTAAAAATACATGTATGTCAACTTTGGGACTTAAAGGGGAAGTCCACCCTGAACTTAAGTTGTTTTTAATAAAAGCAGAACAGTGAGAGAAACATATCAGTGAAGGTTTGACGAAAATCCGACAAAGGATACAAAAGTTATGAATTTTTAAAGTTTTAATTTTGTGACGTCACATGCGAGCTGCTCTCCTATACGTTGTGTACTGTAAATTCCATAAATTGCCATTTTCTCAGAAAAATAATAATTATTTTACCTGTGCATTCGATATATTATCAGACACATGCTTTTATACACGCCTCTATGAAATAGATCCATTCCTTCATCAAGAACCATGAAAAGGGGGCAATTTATGGAAAATACAGTACACAACATATGGAAGAGCAGCTCGGAAGTGACGTCACAAAATTAAAAATTTAAAAATTCATAACTTCGTTATCCTTTGATGGATTTTCGTCAACCTTCACTGATATGTTTCTCTCATTCTTCTGCTTTTATTAAACCCAACTTAATTTCAGGGTGGACTTCCCCTTTAATATAGTTTTCAGAATTCTGCCCCTGACCGACTTCTGTGTTTAGGCAGTTTATAAAGGTGACCCATTTTTTTAGAGATTTGTCTCAAGGGTTATTTTTTAAACGCAAAAATGTCAGAATTAACAATGTCAAAGGTTAACTTTGCTAAGACGAATGAACCCACAATGATTCTATGCAGAGTTCTTTTGCCTTTGCTTGTTATTGAATTACTTTAACAAACATGTTTATCCCTCGCTTCAATGAGTCTACAATTTTCACTCATTTTTTCCAAAAATTGTTGATTATAGATGCAGTTGTTAAAGAACAAATTAGTTTGTTGAGGTCTGGAATACCTAGCTTCACCATCAGGAAAGACGTACTCCAACTGAAGATGAACCACTTTTCATGGCGATGATTAAGTTGAGGATCAAGAAATTATTCTTCCGAGGAAAGACGATGTGCTGTCGGCCGTTTAAAGAAAAGAACTTATCCCTGCAGAAGACACCTGTCATCTTACATGCGCACCTGTATGATGAAATCACAGGGAATAGAGAGGTAAATTATTGTTTCAGCAGGTGATTTGGAAGTTAAGGAATCTGACACAATTTACTGATCTGTCTTACACCTTGCTGCCTGAAACCATCCTGTTTCTAAATGTCTAAGGACACTCTGTTATAAATAAAAGGTTTTTTAATCAAAATACACAAGATGATGTATACTAGGGCATCTTACGTCTTCTGATACTTTAATTTCATGAGGTTGATGTTATTCCAAAATATGTTTTTGATTTAACAAAATTTCTCTTGTGGCACCCCGGTTGCCGTAGATATCCATTATTTGCAAGGTGACTTTCTATCAATTTGCTCAAACTGAAAAGAAAGACTTTTAGTACGGTAGCATAGCAGAAAAAACTGCACTTTTGTTTAAAACCATCTGCTCGGGCTTCCAGGTATATAGTTTTCGAGTAGTAGCTATTTTCCTTATATTTTTCTCCTGAAATAATCTCTATTTCTTTGATACATCTTTTTAAATTCCCCCCCCCCCCCCTTCCCTTTTATTCTCCGTGCCTTTGATGAATTACCCCTAATTTATCTCAGGAATCAGGAACAAGTACTTGTGTAGAAGGTGTAAAATATACCGTCTTTAAAGGAAAATGAAACAGCAATTTTTTTTGGGAAGGAAAAGTTGATCCACATTTCACAGAATAATTTTGTTCTAAATACAAAGAGTGAATTGATTTTCTGTCAGGTTTATGCCTGTAACAATCGGACAGGTAAAGGGTGCACATTTTTGTCTTCTTCATTCCTGACCTTTAGAAGAGGCCTGAAATATTTGTTTAAATGGCCAAATGTCATGAAGGTTGAAAAGATTCAATCCTTCCTACAAATGCCTGTGTATGAAACCGGCTTGCTTTTATAAACATCAAGGATTTAATCATATTTTTGTAACGCTCATTTCCTCCTGAATGTATTCCTGAGCCCACACCCAGTACTACAGTTTATACCCTTAGAACAAACCACCCAAACTAGCCTCGCTCTTTTATTGTAGTTAGTTACCACCGTCCGTGTTAAAGTAGATATTCATTGATTTCAAAAACTAATTTCATTTCATTATTGCAAAGTTTAAACTTTGATTCGACAAGGTTATCAAAACTCAATGCTTGGAAACATCCAAAGTAATGATTATTATAAATTATAAAACGCTTAAATACAGCCCCGGCATAGCACCTGAAGAGCTCTCCGAACGCTGCTGAGATGTGTGAGATCACAGTATGGACACGATTTGCACAAGCAAGTCCCATGACATCTCACACATTTTCAGTGCCTGTGTTTTCATCTTCTCTTGAGTTCTTTCTCTTACTTCACTACCGTCAGGCTAAATGTATAATATATTGCCTCACTCTAAACCCCGCGCTTGGTTTTATTTTGATGAAAAATGCAGCGATACAAAAATAAGGAATCTGTTGCTTGTGAACAAAATAAGACGCCATTGTATATTCAGCTGCACCCACCGCGGTATGTTCGGCGTTTCAAGAGGAAACAAATGCCGTCCTAAATATCATTCCAGGGGGTTTTCAATTTGAAAGTCTGGTTTCTTTGATTTTTAATTAACCCCTATACTGTGTATTTACAAGCAAAAGATTTTAGTTATCGGAATTGGGTCATATCCCCTTTTGAATGGTTTAACATGCCATTACATTTATATACACTAAACTCATTATAATTTGACAAATACTAGCTTCGCAATTATGTTCATTCTTTATGGGATGTCGTCTGCTTGGGCAGTAGTGGTCCATATAGTGACGTCATTAAAACATTGTTATTTTTCCGGCGAATCTCTCGTATATCCCAGCTGCTATGGAGGTGGTTGTATTTGTATTTTTATAAATCACCCGATATGTAGTTGACCTAAAACGTGTACGATGGCCATCTGTTAGCTTACCAGTTTCTTGTGATACATAAGTTGACATATTTGTGATTTTCTTTGAATTTCACCTTTAACATTGGAATTTCAGAGCCTATTGTAGTGTCTCAATATTAAGTGATCAAATTTGTTTGGGCAATTACAAAATAAAGTGATTTTCTGAGGTGCTTCCATATCTAATATTGTTCAATTTATCATTCAACAACTGTAGTATTAAGGTTTGATGCTTTTAGACAAAAGTTTATGATTGTGCCTCAATTTGTTTCTATGCCGCCGTACAATAAAAGCAGATATGAAAACTTGTTCTTCAGCTTTGAAAAAAGATTTTATTTACATGTATGTTGCACGATAAAATTGATGTGTTAAGGTTTGTTACTGCTCCCTGAGATTTGTCTTTCTTTTGCCTGGTATATGTATGCAGCCCTGTATAATTCTATTTTCTTTTCTTTGGTAACAGTTGGTAGAAAGCAAAGAAGAGAAACACGAATTCGTACCTGCCCATATGGAACTACAGGTCCTTATTCAGGCAGCAGAATGTGATCTCAAGATGACCTGTTACGTAAAGGAGACAGTAATTGGAAGACCTGTTGTAAGTTCAGTAATATCTTTAAAGATTCTGGTTAACTGAATAGAAAAGTTGAATCCATGCATGGTCAGATAATCTTGTGTGTTTTCTACTTGTATCAAAACATAATGGTACACATGCCTTATATTTTAATGTTTTGTTGAAGACTGAATCTGAAAGGATGTCCAACTTGAGATTATTGTTGAACTTTGTCTAAACCAAAGCTCCTTTCTCTGCAAAGGAAATTGAAGATAATTACTGGGTTTTTTTTCATAGTGTTTTTTTGGTTTTTCTATGATATGGACAACAACAAAAAAAGTATGAAAAATATTGTTAACTTTGAGATGCACTTGGGGAATGTTCGTGTTATGGTGCTGTTGTGGGTCACATGCTAAAGTCAAAGGTCATTTGGGGTCGTGTAAAAGTTACATGTACCTGCAACATTCTCTTGTGACAAGTAGTTTTGCCTCTGTCACTTTTGCACCCAAACAAGGGTCCTAAGTGCATATCGAGGAACCTCATATTTTAATGATGTTGGAGGTCATGTCCTAAGGTCAAATATCATTTTAGATGACTGACATAGCAGCTCTGCTCGCTTAGGGAGAAAGATATGAAAGGAAAAACAGGTGCTGTAATTGCCCTTCTGT